>VNJO01001787.1:0-15570 GCA_008042535.1 Drosophila tani | reverse complement strand
ACAAGTATGTACATTTATTAAGTCTATTAATGTAATTGATTATTGTTTGGGTCATAGGGCATTAAAAAGTGATGGTCGATAATAAAACTAATTTTCACATTGTCGTGACGTCATAAGCAAATGAGCCGTCGCTGCGCCACTTGCTGTGGCCGCAGACAACCCAGGATCGAAAACATAACAAAGAAGAGCGGCAACCGTGTATTTTGCACACCCATGCAAACGTGCGAGCGCTTGTACACATATACACACATACAGAGAAACGAGAGCACAGCGCGCAGACGCGCGGCCGTGCCTCATCGTTCCGCATTTGATCTGCGACTGAAAATCGGTTTCTTGTTGTTCTTGTTTTCGAACGAAGGATTCGAGATCGAAAACCCGAACGCTGTCTGGGGTTCTAGACATTTCGTTCGTGTGCTCTGGGGTTCCAGGCTCAGCCGTTTGGTTGATAGCACTTTTTTCGCTGTTTGACGCCTCTATATATTTCTTGCTTAGTGGTAGAACTCAGTATCAACGCGGACAAGGCGGACCTCATTCTCTTTACCAAGAAATACAAGGTAGCGCTATGGATCCCCCCGAAAGTCAACTCAACCAGGCTGACCCCGAAAACACAAGTCAAATACTTTGGCATTGTACTAGATGTAATGGAGAGGGTGAAAAAGGCCACCATAGCGCTATACGCATCCAAGAAGATGCTTAGCTGCACATAGGGCCTGTCACCTGCTCTAGTGAATTGGATTTACATATCGGTGGTTCGTCCGACTATGCTGTATGGAGTCTTAGTGTGGTGGCAAGCCACGGAAAAGAAGATGTACATCAAACTTAGGGAGAGAACTCAGAAGTAGGTACTGCTCTGCACATCAGGGGCGCTGAGGTCAACCCCAATGAAAGCGCTCAAAACTATATTCCCCTGAACATCCATTCGCAACTAAGTACAGCAAGGGCAGCACAACGCCTAGTTGCAGCAGGAACCATGTCGCTACAAGGCTATTGGCACAGTTCAATTGATCGAGACATGATCGGTATATCTGACTACATGAAACCCAGAAATTTGTCCGGAAGCAGAAACCATGGAGCCGGACGTTTGGAAAAACAGTCGGGACCATACTCAACACCTCAACATATCCACCGACGGTTTTAAGATGGAAGTAGGAATAGAAGGGGACATATACTCTACGGACCCTGAGATAAGGCTGTCGTATAAGGAACGCAATGAAGAACTTAGCCATTATGTACTTTATCTACCACGGAAAGATTGCAAACTGCTTGTGGGAATCGCCACAGGTCACTGTCTGGCTCCGTCTGGGTTAAACTAATCTAATCAAATTTCATTTGAGAAAGTTTCAGGTAGAATTTCAAGAGAACAAAGTGATGGATTCTCAATTTTTATATTTTTATACCCGGTACCCATAGGGTAAAAGGTAATTATAAGTTAGTGCCAACCGAGAATATATGTAACAGGCAGAAGGAGAAATTTCTCCAGCCGAGTCGATTAATCTATGTCCGTCTGTCTGCCCGTGTGAAACAAAGATCTCAGCGACTATAAGAGCTAGAGTTACCAAATTTGGTGATAACATTGGAATCTGTTGCACGCAGATCAAGTTTGTTTTAAAAATTGTCCACGTCCACTTCCGCCCCCGAAAATCATAAAAAACGGTATATAAGTTATAGTAGTCTTTTTTGGCTTAAAGTAAATAGCAGGGACCGTATTTAATGTAAGTTTTAAAATAGAAGTCAACAAATAAAAGTTATCTTTTTATTTTTGCATCACTGTTGAGCCGAACAGACTTTTTTACTTTTACTCCATATTAAATCAATTTTACTCATCACAACAATATTTAAAACCGTGTTTTTCCTATGAAAGCAACATAGTTTTGTAAAGTTTCTTTCGAAGAAGATACTATTTTGCTCTTTAAAACATTGATTTTTAAGAACTAAAAGTGGCTAAAAAGCTCGAAAACACTGGGCATTTTGTTATTGTCGTGCGATCCCAACTTGCACCGAACATCAAATAGACACATCAAACATCAATCCGCTGTGCATACGCCTACACATAAGCGCATACAAATACAAAGCCCACAAAACAAAGAACAACATCACTATGAGTTCGGTGGCAAATCGATTGAGAAAGGAGACTCAACCCGACCAGGATGGGTCCCGACATTCTTATGCTCAGCTGCTGCAGAAGATCGACACTAAATTTGCAGATCTAAAGGAGAGTCTGACTGCGTTTCTGGAGAAGAAGTTTCAACCGATAACCGAAAACTACTACAAACTGTCCCAACTGGTGGGCAAACTGGAGAGCGAGGTGAGAGAGATGGTCACCTTGAAACAGCGGGTTGCTGAACTGGAGAAGAAACTGGCGGACGACTAACACGATAGTCGCGTCGAGGAGCTCGAAGCCAAGCTTGTGGCTACTTGCAACGCTCAAGCAGGGGCTGAGGTCGCGTGTCTTGCGCTGGCAGGGAGTCCCGCAAGATGAGGGGGAGAACCTGAGGACACTTTTCCACGCACTCTGCTTCTCACTCGAGTTAACTCCTCCACCCAAAATACGATCTTTATTTCAATTGCGACCAAGACTATAATTGTGATGGACCACGTGAGCGATAACAAAACTCAACTAAGCTTAAAGCTCATCGGCCTAGACTCGCCAGCATTTATCTACCTGGAAGAGCAGCTGACCAAACCCAAATATCAGATCTTTAAGAGAGCAATGCATCTCAAACGGATAAAGCGAGCAGACCTTGGGCGAACTGGATCAATTGGAGGTGGACCTCGGAAATGAGTCCCTCACATTAGAAGCTTCGGGTACTGGATCTTCACAAAATACTTCTTTTCGCGCCTAAACATTATATTAAATACAATTGTAATAATATAAGTTTGGAAATAGTTAAAATCAGTCGCTATAATATTATGTTTACATTTATTATAGGAGTTCTTAAATTTCGTATAATTGTTTATAAAATGCCTGCGGAGGTAATAATTTTAAAATGTATTTATTTAATATGGAAGAAATCAGTAATCAAAATAGATTAAATAGACATGTGCTTCTAAGCATTCTCGCAAAACAGAGATCTGGTCTAAAAATTTACCATATAAATGCTTAAAGCCTTACGAGAACAATTGAAGAATTTTGAGACCTCTTTATCAACTCAGACATAGATGTTATATGTATATCTGAAACATGGTTTCTTCCGAATATGTGTGATGTCTTAGTTGAATGTGATGGTTATAACTTGTATCGTTCTGACCGTAAAAGTCATAGTGGAGGTGTTGCAATGTATGTGAACAGAAAATTAAAATCGAAATTTGTTTGTAAGCATCCTGCTAGTAGTTTAGTTAAATGCATACTTATTTGTTGAAAATACATATCAATTGCAACAGGCTGCAAAAATGCTGATTGGGTGCATTATCGTCCGAATTGTCGGATCAACTATGAACATTTTACACATATTCTTACAGATTTATTGACAAAGTATGCAGATGTTGTTCTTGCAGGAGACTTCAATAGTTATCTAATAAGGGATTCACACCTTACAAATAACATGGAGTCGCTAGGTTTAAATATAGTAAACGTTTCATCCCCTACATATTTTACCAATACTCGCATCTCGTTATTAGATGTATTCTTTGTGACTAATACAGATAGAGTAGTTATATATGACCAATAATAGTGCCGTCCTTTTCGAAACATATCCTCATCTTCCTGACATACGCAATTGACCTTCAATATCATGACCATACAATAGTTTCTAGGGATCTTAGACACATCAACAATGAGAATTTAAATTGCGATGTAATTGGGATAGTGTATACTTACGTACAGAAGTCGAGGATCAAGTAAAGACCTTTTAGGATAATATAAGATACTTGTATAACAGCTTTGTTCCTCTTCGTAGCAAAAGGATTCATGCATAGGTGACACCATGGTTTCATAATTCTATTCGCAGTGCGATCACTCAGCTCGACGAAGCATACAAAAAGTGGAAGCGGTATAGGACATCTCAAGAATATGCAAGACTTATATTTTTAAAACAATCTGTAACCAAACTCATTGACAATACTAAAACCAACAACTATTTCCGTAAGTTTAATAGTATTCACTCCACTCAACAAACGTTGAAAACAATAAAAAGTTTGGGAATAGGCAAATCTAAAGCAAGACTGGAACAGGACAAAATGCTGAGTACATGAAGTGATTAATAATCAATACTTAAGGGCACAACTTGCACCTGAAACTGTCTGTGATAATAGGTTTAGGTTTATGTGGGTTAATCAATGTGATATTTTGCAGACTATACTTAATATTAAGAGTGACGCGGCAGGACTTGACGACATTAATCCAAAACTCATTAAAATAATTTTACCAAAGATTCTGCCATATTAAACTCATATATTTAATACAGCACTATCAACCTCTACCTTTCCAGACCCTTGGAAAACGGCAAAAATTATCCCGATACCGAAATCAAATAGTGTTTACAGCTCCATATCTATCCTGCCTTACCTTTCGAAAATATTACAACACATAATGGAAAATCAAATCAATCAATTCCTAATTGACAATAAAATGCTTGTTTATGAATGAAACCGCCAGTGTTACTGTTTAGTTCATTTCTTGGTTAATTTTAGACATCCAAATTTGATTGATTCGACCGCTATGCGCGTGGTTGCATCGAGAGCAAAAATGTGAAAACTTATGCTTCAGCCGCGCACAAATCATTCGATTATGCTGGTCAAAGATGTAAACAAGTTACAGTTAGAAGTTAATGGAAAAGTACTAAGCAAAAGCTAGCGCGCCGAGTAAACGACAGCGGATGGTCATATAGGAAAGGGAAAAGAAAAAAAACAGGGTGTCTCGTTCCCAAACATACCGGCCCCCCTGAACCTTTGTTCAGCATAGGGGCAGTACAGCAATCTTGGTAATTGGGCGTATATAGGTTACAACTCGGCCCTTGTCGTCTAATCCTGCGTGCACCTCGGTGATGCGTCCAAGTATCCATTTACAGGGTGGTAGATTGGGCTCCTTGAGTACCACCAAGGTGTCGACCTTAAAATTCCCGGCTTTCAGATGCCATTTAGTGCGCTCGTGGAGCGATGTCAGGTACTCCTTATGCAACCGTTTTCAAAACCCTTGGACCATGGCTTGAAGTTCATTCCATCTCTCCAATCGGTTAATCGGCATGTCCAGACGGCAAGGTTTAGGCAGTGCGGTATAAGAAGCACCAGTCAAGAAGTGAGCAGGGGTCGGAGGATCCAACGACCGGTCCCCATTTGGGCATAGCGGGCGTGAATTTAAAATGGCTTCAATTTGCGACAAAACAGTAGAAAGCTCCTCAAACATTAGAGCCTTGGATCCAAGTATCCGTCGCATATGTAATTTGATAGAGCGGACTCCGGCTTCCCACATCCCACCAAAATGGGGAGCAGAAGGGGGTATGAAATGCCAAGAAATCCCTTTGTTGGCGAAAAATCTAGCTAATTCCTCATCTTTGGCTTGTTCGATGGCCAAACGTCTCATGTCGTCCAAAGTTCCGTGGGGTTCGTCCCTTTGATTCCTTGATTGCGATCGGCCCTGCATAATCCAGTCCTGTATGTTGAAAACAGCGGCTCACTTGAACTCGAGGAATTGGTAGCTCTCCCATGATCTGGTTACTGGTGCCTTTGCGTTGGAGAAAACAGCGATTTTCTAGCAGCGTATATTCTCTGGCAAAGAATTTTTGTTGTACATGTCGAATGAGTCGTGGTCGTGTTGCCAGCAGCTCTTCGGATGTGAGGAATGGTGAATTATTCCTGTAATGAGATCGAAGAGTGTGAATAAAGCGATAACAGTAGCTAGATACCCGTATAAGACGCGTCCAGGTTGAGAATTCGTGGATGAGCAACTCGTTGATACTTTCATCAGGAAAGTTATGTAGAGTTGTTGGCTTGATCACTCTTTCTTCGGTGTTGACATCGAAACTTGAAGAGATCCTGAACTTCTTTGTAGAGGGTGGCTAATCATCCTCCGAATTGGCCAGCCAAGACGGACCCTTCTACCAAAGTTGATGCTCCAGAAGCTTAGACGGATGAAGTCCTCGAGAAGCACAGTCGGCTGGATTGTCCTCCGTGCGAATATGATTCTAGCAGCTGCGTGGAAATTCGTTAAGGATTTCTGCCCTTCTGTTGCAAACGTATGTGTTCCACTGACGTGGTGGAGCTGAAAGCCAATGTAGCACAATTTCTGAATCTGTCCAGCAGCTGGTGCTGAAAATAGGAATTGTTAGGGATTTTTGACAATGGTAAGCAATCGGGTAAGAAGTAATGCAGCATTCAGTTCCAAGCGCGGGATAGAGACGGGCTTGATAGGTGCCACACGAGTTTATGCGACAACGAGGGTTATTTGGAAACTGTTTCCAACTTCAACACGAGTGTAGACAACCACACCATAGGCGTGCGTGGATGCGTCGGCAAATCCGTGTAGTTGAGCGTCTCGGAAAAGTGAGGCAATATATCGTGGTACTTGACATTGTGTAAGTGAAGGCAGGTCCTCCACCAAAGCTCTCCAGCGGGTGCGTAGGGCTTCAGGAATTGGGTCATCCCATTGCAGTACGCTTGTCCAACTCTCTTGAAATATAAGCTTGATTAATACAATGACCGGCGCTACCAGCCCAAGGGGATCGTAGATTTTTGATTGTTGCGATAGAAGTTCTCTTTTCGTCGGAGATATGCTCGAATCGCAGTGCTTGATATTGAGATACAGGACATATTTTCAGGGGTTCCATTGGATACCAAGAATTTTTACTGGTAGTTCCGCACCTGATTTGTTGAGGAGCTGTATGGGCTCCAAACATCTATCTTCTTTTGGCAGTGATTCTAAAAGCCGCCAACAATCAAATAGTCAAACTGTCCAGTTTGATGACAGCGTGGTGCGGTAAATAAAAGCAAGTCTCTGGGGACTCGGCAACTTGACCTGATGTTAGCTGTTCCATATGGCCACGCCGCAAGTAATCATCTAGAAAAGCTTCGTACTGCTGCTTATGTTCCGGAGATCGCCGAAATTTGTGAATGAATCTGCTAACATGATATACATTTTAGTTTTTCCCGTCTTGAGTGCGTATCTGCATGATGCGTTGTAGCTGCGCGGCGAGCTTGAGCTGGTCGTACTAAGTGAACAGCTTCCAAAGTGTCGCGACGTGAAGTAAGAAATTTAAGAAATTGGTTGATGGTCACACCCCTGATCCCCGGAGTCTGCGCACTGAGCCCAAGCGTGGCGCGTATGGGTATCTAATTTTGACATGAATATGAAAATTAGCCAGGGATCTCGGTTTTCGCACTTAAGTGCTCGTAATCCACGAATAACTTCGTCTGCACCATCGGCCAGTTTACGCACGGTGCTGATATTAGGATTTGTAGCACTAGGAAGCCTCATAAAACTGACTAAAAATGTATGAACTGTTCCAGCCGCTCCCACGCTTCTCGATCACTTTTATTGGTGACCGGAATATGTTTAACTAACGTGAGCGCGTCTCCAGAAAGGTACGATTTTAAATAATGAAATCGTTGGCAATCCGTCAGGCTCCCATTGGAAGCAATCGATCCAGTAAACATGTCTGAAAAATGTTTCCAGTCCTCATAGCTACCGTAGAAGTTTGGGAGTTTGATTCGCTCGAACTGAAAATCCACATGGCTTCTCTGCGAAGTATTTGGTGCTTGAATAATGGAAGGTGTACTGTTCGACGTGACTTCAGCTCTTAAGTCCTCCAGAGTGTTGCTCAAAATAGCGTGTGTAGCATAATGTTTTTCCTCATATATATCAAAATCGTCGTCAGGGTTTTCCCAATCTGTTTCAGACTGAAATGCGTACAGCTCTTCCGCACAAACAGCAAATAGTTTTCTTGGAGTTGCGCTAGGTGAACTAGTGTTTGCACTGATTGAATGTCTTCCACAAACTTTATGGCATTATTATGCGCACTCCGCATATCGATCGAGATTAGGGAACGATTCTATACGATCTAGGAATCTATAGATCACCGTTTACAAAACAAACAATAATCAAAGTCAAATGTCCGAAAAAAACTCGTTACCGGCGATCGGGCTCGAAGGACCATTATTTTTATATTTATGAATGAAACCGCCAGTGTTACTGCTTAGTAGTTCATTTATTGGTTAATTTTAGACATCCGAATTTGATTGATTCGACCGCTATTGCATCGAGAGCAAAAATGTGACTAACTTATGCTTAAGCCGCGTACAAATCATTCAATTATGCTGGTCAAAGATGTAAACAAGTTACAGTTAGAAGTTAATGGAAAAGTACTAGGCAAAAGCTCGCGCGCCGAGTAAACGACAGCCGATGGTCATATTGGAAAGGGAAAAGAAAAAAAACAGGGTGTCTCGTTCCCAAACAAAGCTAAATAATAATTTGTCCGGATTTATGAAAAATCGAAGTTGTACCACAGCTATTTTAAAGATTAATGACGATATAAGGATACAACTAGACGATAACAATGTTACATTTTTAGTTTTACTAGACTATATCAAGGCTTTTGACAATAAACCACAATGTGCTCTGTTGGAAGCTACGAAATAAGTTTCTGTTTTCAAAAACTTCTGTTAAGCTTGTGTCTGCGTACCTAAATAACCGTCCTTAATCTGTTGTACTGTCACATGTGTCATTTGAATTTTAAAATGTTAGTCGTGGTGTCCCTCAAGGTTCAGTTTTCGGTCCATTGTTGTTTACATTGTATGCTAACGAGCTTCCGTCCGTGTTATCTGACTGTAATGTTTATTTATATATATAATTAAAGGTTCATAACTCCAGTTTAAGAAAAAAATAATTTTATTTTATTCAACTGATAGTTACAAATGTTTTTATTCGTGAATATCACCAACCTATGTTTTTGAGGTATCAAACTTAACTCAACTTCCTGTTCTGATTTTCTTGACGATCAAGCCTCGGTCTCGAGCTTTGCTGGATTTGAGTGAATTGTGAAATAATTATGAGAGAGCTTTCAATTTCTATTGAGTGCAACTTTAATTACTCTTGGATTCAAGTGCATTTGCTCTTGGATACAAGCCGCTCTTTATTTTTGTGACTTTGAATTTGAAATAGGAATCTTTTGTTTTCGACGAGCCGAACTCTGATTGTCTTTGAACAACATGTTTACTAGATGGGGCATTGCTCATATTGTTTAGTCTACCATTCATCGTGGGACTTTAGCTTGGGGACTTTCCACTAGCCTTCAATTGTGAGCTCCTGTTGCATTTGGTTTTGTCAGTTAGCAACAGTTAATTTTAATGTGTGAGTTTACATGTGGTATGGTGGATGTATACAGAGTTTTAGCTATGTGTGGTGGATATATACAGAGTTTTGGGGACTAAGTATATGTCACTGGGACTGTGGATATGTCACTATATTTATTTTAATTCATTCATTTATTTATTCATTTATTTGGTCATTTATACAGGGGGGGGGGTTGTAATACAGGATGGTCCGACACCTCCGCGGTACCACCGCAAAGCATTGCTCCGCGAGAGCAGAGGGCCCATCCCTTACTGCACTTGTCGTCTCGTCAGACCTTTATTTTGTCAAGACTAGCGCTGCGAAATCGCAAGCAGAGGGCCAGTTGGCGCCGCTGTGAAGCATGTTCTCCACCAGATTGTGCGGCGAGGTCACTGTGTTCAACTCCTCCTCCAGAACGTGTCTCTCATCCGCGAACTCCTCCTCTCCATCTGAGCACCACCCGCATGCTCCGCTGACTTCGTTGCCGAACCTGTGTAGGTAGCTACAAAAGCAGCCGTGTCCACTCAGCACTTATGCCAAGTAGAAGTTCACCTGGCCGTGCTGTCTATTGGTTCAGGCCTCCAAGTTTGGAATCAACCGAAAAGTCCAGCGTCCCTTGGCGTGTTTGCCATGATGCCAGAGTCTCTTCATGAGTTAGGGCTCTTCCGCGCACTTGTTCGTGTACAGAGGCCTGCTCGGAGGCAAGGAGATCAAGCGGTGGAGTCCCTTCCAGAGCTAACGCAGCTTGGTCCGACTGCGATATCTGCGCTGCAGATGTTCAGCGAGCGGCAGTACGACTGCGTCCACATGGCGTGATGCCATACCGGCGCGGCATAGAGCATGGTTGCCCTAACCGGGCTGGTTAAGAGCAGCTTAGACCTCTGTTTCGGGCTTTTATGGTTCAACGGGGTACGCGATAGAGAACGAAACGATCCCGCCGCCTTGGTGCTTACGTACGCGAGATGTTCGCGGAACGAAAGCCTCGTGTCTAGGATCACCCCGAGGTACTTGATCGCTCTGGACCATTTGGTCGGCGCTTCGCAGACAGTCTCCACTCGTTTTCTGCTGCTCACGAGCACAGTAGCTGGAAACCCTAACTACTGGGCCACTTTATCGCTAATTAGGGTCATAAATTAGATTAATGAGGGTCACCTGTCAACCTTTAGGATTAATGAGGGTGACCTGTCCACCTTTATGGTCATAAATTAGATTATTGAGGGTTATCTCCGGCAGGCTCCGGATTTCACTTTTTTTTTTCGTTTTCGTTTTTGGGCGAAAACGTACGTTTTCGTTTTAGGTGCTCCGGTTTTCACAAACTTTTTGTCATTGTTTTGTTATCGAAATATTTAATAGTTTTTATTGCTCAAACAGATGACTTGGATGTTTAGAGAAGTATAAGGAATGCTTAAATGCCTTTACTCTTTTTAATTGTTTGTTTTAAAGCCAAATAAAGGCAGAAATTGTTT
Source organism: Drosophila tani (assembly GCA_008042535.1). Classification (NCBI taxonomy): domain Eukaryota; kingdom Metazoa; phylum Arthropoda; class Insecta; order Diptera; family Drosophilidae; genus Drosophila; species Drosophila tani. Next base: position 4,842 of record VNJO01001787.1, on the reverse strand, counting down.
ATTTATCGGTCCACCCTTTGATGGTATGACTTTTATACCTTTTTTTATTGGTTAAAATTCCATTTAAACATTAAAATAAACTGGTTTATTTAATTAAACCTTATTTAATCCTCCTGGAACATTATTAATGCCCACCTTTTAATTTTAGAAGCATTTAGACCAAATTGTTTTGTTCCACCAACAGTACGGCAGCACTGTCAACCAAAACGAAAGTTGCTGTTGCTGACGGCAAATATTTTGTTGGCAAATTCGAGGTGGGGTCAGAAAAGAATTATTTAAAAAGTAAATACAAATTAGATTGATCTACTGATGGTGTGAAATGAACATCAATAGACCAAGGAGTCAACTATTTTTTTCCATTTGGAATTAAGAACAGATTTGATGTAGAAAAAGGCATTTACTTTTCATTTCGACCAAAAAAAACTTGCCCATTTTTGAAAACGAAAAAGTCTTGTGAAAGTGGAAACGGGAGCACCAATTCTCGATTTCGAAAACGAAAACGAGAGAATCTTGTGAAAGTGAATACCGGAGCCTGCCTTTAAAAGTCAATTTTGAACTTTTTGCTGAGTACATGTTAGTTAAAGAACGTGGTACTCAAGTAGATACAAAATCGTTCCAGTCTAAAATGAATCTGGTTACGATAGGATCTAATTTAGAGGAACTTTATGATTCCCATGTCAGCATCATAAAGACAAGAATGGATGAGTTCCAGGAGAAGGATAGTGGATGGACACTGATCCGGATAATCAGAGTGGAATTGAATGTTTTAAAGTGTGATCCCTTGAAAGGATCTGAACATTTTAAGCTACCATCGAAGCTACAAGCGAGAAAGGCAGTCATAAATGTTGAGAATGATGACGTCTTCTGCTTTAAGTGGGCAATATTATCATCCTTCTCAACAAAGCCTCAGAGATGTTCAACATACATAGTGGATATCACATCACCTATAATTTTTATTGGAAACAACATCAAACTCGATTTCACTGGACTAATCTTTCCAATGCAACTTCGAGAAATAAAGAAGTTTGTTGCTCAAAACCAACACATAAGTATAAATGTGTTTGGATATAATGAGGAAACAAACTCAATGTTTGGACCACTATATTGTGATGAAGTGGAAAGGAATCTCCACATAAATTTATTATTCATCGATGGACCATCAGCTGACGTTCGTGGCCACTATGTGTGGATAAAAAATATTTCACGATAAGCACTATCATTAAAAATAGAAAACATTCAAGAGAACTGATTCGATTTCTTTAATTACAGCCTACTTTTAAAACAAATGGGGAATCAGCGTGTGAAACGTTGGTTCTGCAACAAATGTCTGAATTCCTCAACCAGTTCAGAGAGATTTGATCGATATGGAGAGAGATGTGCTAAAGTGACAACGAACCCCCCCAACCCAGATAAGACGAATGTAAGTGATAGATCGCAAAAAATGTTAATAAGCATATACTTGTAGCATTTGGATAGTATATAAAGTGTACATTTGACTCAGGATTATATAAGTTTGTAACGAAAACGGGGGGGGGGGGGGGGGGGAATGTAAGTCGCACTTTTGTTGATACTCTAAAGTCCGATTTGTCTGAGTTACATGAAAATCACATGAAGGATGTGCTTCCAATCCAAATGAGTACACAGGATTTACATGATTTTGATGAGGCTCTCAATTGCCACACCTGCAAGGGTATTTTGAGAAATGATAGAGTGAGAGACCATTGCCACTTCACAGGTAGATTTCGAGGTGCAGCTCATAATGAGTGCAATCTCAAATTGAAAACAAATAATTTTATTCCCGTGTTCTTTCACAACTTTTCAAAATATGATGCACATTTATTTGTGAAAGAACTGGGAGAGACCGAAGGGGAAATTTAAGTAATTCCTTTGAATAAGAAATTATATATTTCCATTTCAAAATATATTCCTATGAGACCAAATAAATTCGAAATAAGATTTTTAGACACTCTCAGATTCATGCCCTCTAGTCTAGACACTCTTGCAAGTAATTTAAATGAAGATAATTTTAATGTGTTGAAATCACAATTTTCAAATATCACCGATTTCACTCTACTTCGTAGAAAGGTTTATTTCCTTATGAATATTTGGATTCTACTTAAAAACTAAAGGAAACTTGTCTCCCACCAAGAACCTGTTTTTATAGTAATTTGACAGAGGCTGAATGTTCTGAAGCGGAATACACCCACGCATATCAAGTGTAGAATCATTTCAATTGTCAAACACTTAAAGATTATCTGGAGCTATATTTGAAAACTGATGTTTAATTACTAACAGACGTTTTCCAAAACTTTAGAAAAATTTGTTTAAATATTTATGAGCTCGATCCAGCTCATTACTATACAACTCCAGGTTTATCATGGGATGCAATGTTAAAAACAACAGCAATTAACCTCGAAATACTCTCAGATATTAATACGATTAATTATATTTATAGTGGTATTCGAGGCGAATTGGTTCAAAGTAGTCATAGGTATACAAAAGCCAATCACAAATACTTAAAAGATTTTGATTCAACTAAACAATCCGAATTTTTATTATATGTAGATGCTAATAATCTATATGGGTGGGCTATGTCAGAAAAGCTTCCATATGGGGGGTTCAAATGGTTAGAGCAATCAGAAGTAAATACATTTAATGTAGAAAATATTTCAGAAAGCAGCGAGTATGGATATATTCTAGAGGTTGACGTGGAATATCCATACTCGCTGCACGACTTACATAATGATCTACCTTTCAGTCCAGCCAACAAACTTCCATCCAAAAATACAAAAGTTCAAAAGTTAATAGCCGATCTCCGTGATAAAGAAAAATATATAATTCACATTAGATCATTACAACAATGTATGATGAATGGATTAAAAGTAAAAAAGATTCACACCATTTTACAATTTAAAGCCTAGTACGCAGACAGAAAAACAGTTCGCAACCCGAAAAAGATTTAATCATTTTCCAGTATGACCGCTTCTTAAAACGCTCTTCGGCATTTTTGGGAGGTAAATGATGCGGTCATACCAATCTTAAATCAGCTGTTTTATATTTACAATTATTTTTTTTATATTTGAAAGACAATTCGCATAGACTTGTAGTTTCATTTTGGAATAGCTTATTTGCGCACAATGACCACCAACGCCGTCGCCAGATTCTCTCGACCATGCACAACAGCTGCTTTTTCTCCATATTACTTGTCCAACATTCTTTCCTGGATCGACGACCAGAACAAGAGCCGCTTACCGGCTGCTGCTGGTGATTCTGATCTTACCAAATGGAATTAGCCACCATCTGGGTGGTGGTGGTGGTTGCCGCAGCTACTCCTGCTGCCACTCTAACATTTGGTTAGAGTTGGTACTGCTCCTGCGCCCGGTTCTGTCCATTGCTGTACATGTCCTTTTCCAGCTTGGCAATGAAGGTTTTGTCCACCCAGACACTTCTTTCAGCAGCTGCGGCCTCTGTATGTACTTCTCGAGCTCGGCAATATAGGATTTGTTCAGCCAGATACTGCTCTAAGCAGCAGACGGCGGTGGCCATCGCCTCTGACACTTTCATCTCAGTCATCAAGTCATAACCAAATATGACATCGAGGGACCTAATTCCTTCCAGGCCTTTATTTATGCAAATGTTTAATATTGAATTAATATTATCATTGAATTGACCTCTACCAATTTAATTATTATATCTTTATCTGCTCTGGAACGCCTGGACTGGGCTTTTGAATACATTATTGTGTTTGGCGGGATCTATATTTTTGAATTGTGTGAAGAAACAGTAAGAGAGAGTGAGATGCCAACAGTTGAGAACAGGTCGTTTTATTAAATTTTTTATTCTCTTTCTCCCCCCGTTCTGGAAATACCAAAAGTCTCCCTTCGCGCCGCCTGGTAATTTTCTGGTATGTTTCTGGTATTTCGTTCGTTCGTCTGCGTACCGGCCTTTAAAACAGCGCTGCCGAACACCGTTTCTCGACTATTGACCTCTCGCTCTCTCTCACTGCTTACAAACGCTGTTCGCGTGTCTGAGTACGGAGCTTAAACAGGAGGCATGACTTAAAAAGTATATTGATTTAAACACCGAACATAGAACTAGGGCTAAGAATAATTTTGAAAAATATTTTTTTTAATTATTAAACAATGCTGTTTATGAAAAATATCTTGAGGACTCTTCCAAACACCTAGACGTTCACATAGTTACGGAATGGGAAGCCCCACCTGTAGGTCCAAGAGGTGGACGTCCTCAATTATGTGCCAAAAACTTAATAGCAAAATCAAATTTTCACAGTGCCACAAAATTTAGTGAACACATGTATGCTATTCAAATGAATAGATTATCCAATGATTATGAGACCAACTTACTTAGGTTTCATAGTCTTGGAGTTATCGAAGTGGAAAATGTATGAATTTCATTATGCATACATTTTTTTTTTTTTTTTTTTTTTTTTATACTTTGCTGTTGTTTATTGAATCTTCTCCATTTAGAGACTAACAATAAGTGTGCCAAATCTTATATTAATAACCTAACTAATAGTCATATGACTGGCACAGAGTTATATGGCCCTGAAAATTATTGCTGGGTTGGAAGGTCGTTTCGTTGTAGGCGGGTTGTAGCTTGACCCGAGTCAAGCCTCTTGCCAGATGATTAGGGTGCACAGTAAGTTTTTTATTATAGGTCGTCTTTTGCTTGTCTATTTCATCTTTTACTGCAAGAATGCCGAGATCCCTTTGGATATTTTGGTTGCGAATATACCATGGTGCCCCAGTGATAGTTCTCAGGATTTTTGATTGCGCGCGCTGTATGATGTCTATATTGCTGCTGCTCGCGTTCCCCCACAGC
>VNJO01001786.1:0-51568 GCA_008042535.1 Drosophila tani | reverse complement strand
TGTTTACCGGCCTTGGCTGCCGAACCGAAGCTCGAACCCCTGGAAACCCTTGGCCTTTGTTTACCCCGACACAAAAAAAAAAAATGTAGAGAGAGCAGAGAAAACAGAACAGAAACCCGAAAAGAATATTTTCTAAGCTCTGTGGATTTTCATTTTCCCCCTGCGCTGGGTGTGTGTTTGTGGCTCAGTTTTCCCGGCTGCACAGGCTGAAACCGCAAAGTCATAAGCCCATTAGCCAAGGCGCACGAGGAGGGGCTGGCTGCAGGAGGCATTGTTTTAGGCAGTCCTTCGTAGGGAAGGACTCCCAGCCCCGCATGACATTGCCTCTTGCTCTGTTGATGCGGAAAATGAGCAAGGAAATAGAGAAAATTCAACGCACACACAAGCACAGGCATAGGCACACGGGATAACGACACCGAGGTAACAAGGACATAGCTGCCGACGACAAGGTCTTGTTAAGTTAAATTATGCATACATGCCACGCCCACAATTACACGGCACAGGCAGGCCGTGGGGGCGTGGCCTGGTCGCACACCTTGGCATTTTGATAATTAAGCGCACGGCAGGAACAATCAGTCGGAAAGGGCTCTGGGCCTGGGTCTGGGTCTGGGGTTTGGTCGAAACAATCAAAACTAATGACGCCAAACAACTCAACCACACACGCGTGTACTTTTAGCCAGGCAAATCCTTAAACCTAAATCGAAACAAACAGGACATCAAGGCAGCCGCAGGATGCTTAAAGCAATTTTGCGGTCAAATAAAGGCGCACACTAGAAAAACCCAAATAAAATAAATTATAATCGGGCCAAGCAGAAAGCGGGAGCGAGCAAACAACAGCTGCAGCTTTTGGCCAAGAAGCCAAAGGAAAGCATTTGTTCAATAAATAAAGCCACAAAATGTTGCCGTCAGTTGAATATGCAATTGCCTCGCCGGAAAGTGCAGAAAGCATCCCAGACGAATGGTCAATTGAAGTATTTATTTACTGGTTATGCGATGGGGGAAAAGTGCCCCGAGCTTTCTCTGCTTCTCTTCTCCTTTTCTCCGGAATCGGTTTGCTTGATTTGACCAGCACAATAGACAAACATTTGCATGGATTTCCCAGGACAACTTATCTTTCAAACCAATTTAAATAGTTGCAAAGTAGTTGCTACGTTTGTTTACTAAGAGAAAAATATTTATCGTGAAAAAAGGATATTTTTGCTCTTATTTATCTTGATTATTTTGAAAATAAGCAAACAATCTAGAGGTCCTGGACTAAAAGAGTTCAGTATTTTTTCATTTAATGCTAATCGATATTTTCACTTTTTATTATAAAAATTCCAGCAACTTTTGCTTGAATATAGTTTTCTCACAAAAAGGAACAGAAAAACTTTGCATTGGTGTTTTTTTAATAGACTAAAGGGAAATAGTTAGCTAAAGAAATCATTTTAATTACATTTGTTGCTTAACGGGTGTTCAATTAGTTACTCTCTTAATCTATGAAATTAAATATTTTATGGCAATTCAATGTCGTACACCTAGCCTTAAAACTTTTTCTCCATTTCCATACTTTCATTTAACTTGTTCGACTTCGACTTTTTGCCTGGAGAAAGTTTTGCCAGAATGAGTAAATAGCACTTGTGCTCTTTTAATTCAACAACTTTCCCCAAGTCTTATTAACAAGCAAGCAATGGGGAATACTTCGCGTTTGTGATCCTCGAGAAAGGAATTTAAAAGTGGAAGGGAACAGGAACATTGCAAACTAACAAATTGAAATGCAAAACTCATTCGCAGACGACTGTCGCTCAAAGTGTCTATTTGAGAGCCGGCTTTTCCGCGCGGAAACGCCCTTTAAATAAATAAATTCTTGCAAATTTAGCAAGAAAAGGAAGAAAGAAGCGGAGTGGAGAAGTAAGAAATGTTTTGTCTGAGGAGAAGCAGGGAGAACGGAATAAAAATAGATAAACAGAAGACGGAAAGGAGACAGGCCGGGGAATAAAGTGAGAGACAAATGCAAACGACAGGGCAACCATTTTTATGGCCCTAAAGGATAAGCGTATTACAACAACGAACAACTGAGGCAGCGGGCCAACAACGCTGAAAATTTATATGCGAATATTTTTTAGGGAGCGAGCAAGGACGTGGCAGGACGAAACAGGGGGAGCGAGCACTGGCAATCGTTAGTTTCCTTGGCGCGTGCAAAGTGTTCAAACATTTTTAATGTCCATCTGCGTGTGGATTAGCATAAAATCTGCTGTCCTCTGCCATTCGGACTTGGTCCCGAACCCAAGTCTTTTCCAAGGATCCCCCCAGAAAAACCTTTTCGCTCCAGGCCAGACGTGAGGTATAAGTTTATGTCCGCTTAGCTTTAAGTGCGGATGGCTCGCCCCCTTCTTGTATTTATTCCTTTAAAATGTCTTGATTTCCAACTAAGGCCAACTGAGAGCTTACTCATTTTATGAGCTTTAAAGAACCAGATTACCAAATGAAATTGTTTGGGACTCTGTTCAGTCACAAAGTTAAGGTGAACAAAATGTTATAAATGTATAAAAGCCAACAAGCAAGAGAAGGGGATTTATAAGCCATAATAAAACTAAAGGTTAGAGCTCTGAAATGTTGTATTTCCTTTTTTTTAACGAGGTTAAAAATTTTATTGTTATTATTATTATAAAAAATAAGCAAATTTGAGTAAAAAATAATTATTTTGTTTTGGCAATTAAGTAGGGAATTATTTTTTGGGAGAACTTGAGCTAAACAAAGAAAATAGGAAGACTATCACTGAAGCCTCGACTTTGAAATTTATTTACTTACGGTTATGATGTAGGGAAATAATATTTAAATATGTTCTTATAACTTAATCTATGTATTAACCATTAAATTAAACTTAATTTCTTTCGCAGAATGCGCTCGTTCATCGAGGAGAACGAGAAGAACGATCCCTTGATCAACGCCCCGGACAAGAAAAACAATCCGTGGGCCGAAAAGGGCAAATGCGTTATCATGTAATATTATCGTAAACCACAGAAATACCGCCATAACTATGATAACCAGCCAAAAAACAATAATGCAACCCATTCCACGACTCATACCACAACAACAACAACAGCAACACCGGCAACAGCCGAACAATTTAACAATGTTGAAGGACAACCTGGTCAGCTATTAGACGAGGCCCAGGGCCACAGTCCCAGTCAAAACCATAACCACAATCAGAATCAGAATCGATGTAGCAGCCAAGTTTCGGGGCGGGATGAATCCCTAGATCTAGTGCCGGTGGAGATGCAGCACTACAATAACAACTACTATTACTACTACAACTACAACCTGAGCTATGAGCCGCCGGAGGTGCGATCGATGGGCGGCGTGGGGAAGCTGGGCGGCGGGCGCTGGCAGCGCTTGGTGCGAAGGACACGGTACGAGCTGCAGCAATGGCCGCTGCTCCTGCAGCTGCTGCTGGTCGTCCTGTGGCTAAATGCCAAGTTCTGGCAGCTTATCAACGACCAGGTGACCTACCGCCGCAGGAGGTGGTAGTGAGGGGCGCAAGGCGACGGCGACGGCGAAGGACATCGGGTGCGCTGCTTGGTATGAGTTCGATCTAAGCTTAAGTTGTGAAAATTATGCCCACAGTCTTACAATCTCATCTCAATAAAATTAATCAAAATTCGCTGCGTAGTGGAAGCAGCGAACCACAGCCAAAGCATATGTGTGAACTCAGACAACCGAAACCAGAACCACAAAAGCAGAGGAACCACAGCCAGAACATGCAGACAGACGAGTCGCTAATCGCTACTCGTTACTCGATACTCTTTACTCGCTACTCGTTTCTCACTCGAACTCGATTCATCATCGTGCGCTCCTCATCGTTGTCGATTTTTCGTCGATCCTCTCTCGTCGTTTTATGCTCGTCTCTCTTTTTCTTCTCTCTACTCGCTCGTTCATCCCTCTACGTTCTTTCTAGCTATCGTTCCTAGTCGTTACTGCATGCCATACTCTTACATTCTTAGAAGATTCGTTCTTATATCGCTATGTTTTCTCTGCACCCATCATCATCATCGCCATCACATCCCATCATCCAATCCCACCCGAACCGAAACCGAAACCAAAACTAAATGCAAAACCGAAACCAACACAGTAGTCGACAACGCTAACTCAATCATATCAGTCATGAACAAGAAGGGGATAAGGGCAGTTGAATGTCGAAACCCCGATAAATGTAACCCACCCATCATCTGTAGACTCAACTCAAGAAGCCTTAGAAACGCCCAGAAAGAACCCCAAGCGAAACCAATAGATCTACAAACTTTTCTCAAAGGTTTCTCCTCCAACGCTTGCCTAAGAAACTAACCTAACCCTCGAAATGGAAATCGAAAACCGATAGAAAGAGGGATAACTTTTCCATGATTCCCAGCGAATCCGATTAAGATCAAGGGCTAACTCTTTAAGTAGATTCGTATTTTGAGTAGCGCTTCTTTATTTGGTAGTCAGGCAAACGCTAAACGAGCAGCAAATTCAATTGTGTTTACTCGATTCAATATATAGTATTACGAATATACGGATAATATAATTTTATATACAACATACATACGATTAAAGTTATATGCTAGGCAAACGAGCTATTTAAAGGCAGACGCTGTAGTTACTCGAGAATGATAATATTATATTTAGTTTTAACAGATATGTTCATAATTACCTAGCGGGATATTATTATATACGCAGACAACAACACACACACAATACACTGAAAATACGAGAACAACTAACTATTGAAGTAGACCCCAAACAAATATTTGTATGGATCGTAGCGAGACATATTTTAGGAAGATCCATAAAAGTCAGCTGAAACTTTATATGTTATATGCGTAACTGCAGAATGGACTTGACAAACCAAAAACGAACAAGAGTAAACTATATTATATTATTAACTATTATACGATATTGAAGGCCGTGCCCCCAGGGGCCGGCCCCAAAAAACAAGGCGCTGTTCAGCTGATCGAAAGAAGGTCATAAAGAATACCTAGCAAACGGAAATTTTATGGGTTTACGTTAATGAAATGCTAAGTTCAGCTTATCGCAATTATTTCCATTAACAACTTAGGCATATGTTTTCACATTTTTGGATGAACTAGAAGATGAGAAAAGACAACAATCAAAACACCACACATTCCACACGACACATACACAAAATTAGTGAAACGACAAACTGAGGTTAAAAAAATATATATGAAACAGAACTTAAATGAAAAATAATCCCAAAAAGTAGCGACTAAAGCGAGCACATTTAGTGTTAAAGTTAAGTTGAGGAACAATGTAGCCAGTTGAGCAGAGAGCGTAAATTAATTATAAGTAAGTCGCGCAAACTCAACAGCAACTCGAAATACAACAAACAGAAAGTAAACTTACAAATAAGCAGCAAGACCGAAAGGAACGAAGAACGAGGAACGAATGGAAGAAACGTGGAGTGGAAACCCCCGAGAATTACACGAATCAGAACACAATAGCAAAATCCTAGTGGTTAATCTTAAGAAGATCCCAAGGGAAGATCTAGGGAACCCATGACCAGGAGACCTACATACCAACAACGAACTCTTTGGGCCCTGAAACGAAGTGAAAGTGGAAGACGTTTATGAGATCGCGAAGCACAAAGTAGCAGACCGCTACATAAAGATCGAACATCAAACATCCCGAAGGCTAAAACCGAGAACGTTGAAGCTGCGACTCGAAATTGAGCAGAGCAAACACACAAAACTAAATTAAGGTATTGGTGGTTACAAAAATAATATTAATCGTCGCAAAAAGTCATATTAGGGATACGATTCGGAGAAGTATAATCAAAAGGAATGAAGGCTGGTCAGGCCATTGAAGCGTTGCCAGCCTTCACAGACAGTTGGAACGCCTTGGGATGTGGAACACGCAGTGTGGCCAGCGTTCACTTGCACGCTCCACATCCCCAAAGGAAGGACGTCTGCTTGGAAAGTGAAATCAAAGCATAAAGTTCAAGGTTAAGTAAAATATAAATGTATAGTGTTGTACTTACGGGCAATTAGGTCCGGTGCCTCAAACTCAGTCCAGGCTAAAGATAATTTACCGAGTTCCGAGTTATTTAGAGTTTCCCGGACGGGACTGTACACGCGTTCAAGAGCGCACTAAGCACGCTGAGTAGCCGGGCATGGAGTCCCGGCCAAAGGGGTGTGAGGGTGCCACCAAAATTGAACAAGTGTCGCCGGCCAAATGAGGATAAGTTCTTGAGAAGTTTCCTTCGATTTGATATCATACGAGTTTCGCACAGTCCGAACTGAGTCTGGGGCCTGGGCCGAGGTTGCTCGCTAGATGTACTTGCACTTTGTCAGTATTTAATCGAAAATCGTTAATTAACATTCGTATTACAATTAGTCTCAAAAGGCAAACCATAGAAAAATTAATGTTGAGGGTCATTTGTGAAAGGATAGATGGAACGAAGGGAATGTTAGGTAAAGGATAGGCTTAGTCATTTTTTCAGCAAGTTTAAGCATACAAATATGCGACTATATAAATGTTAAAATTAAAAATACCTACTAATATCTAAATATATATACCAGAGAAATATTACACCACAGTTATAGCAAGTTATATGAATCGACGTGAACTCAATTACAAAATCTAGCAGATAAGCCAAGTCAGTTGACGATTGCACGAAGCAGGAGTACAGCATGTGCCAAAAGCTGCCTTGAGCAGAGCAGAACAAGAGCGTTGCCAGGCAAAAGTCGAGCAAAAAGCAAGGCAAATAGAAGCGAAACGATTCTCTAGGCCGTAAGTTGATGTTACAGTTCATTGCAAGTGTTTAAATTATATATATGGGCAACCAGAATATTACCAATTACCAGCATAACTCAATATAAAAGATACGATATATGTCAAATATTACTATGTGTATTCATTAAATGTGTGTACTATTTACCAGTGGGAAATATATAGAAAAAAGAATTATTGTTACAATTTAGGGTATTAAGTCACGTAACTGCTAAGATATATGGACATATAGATTACGATTCTGAAACTTATATGATATGATTGATTCTTAAACTTGTCGAATTGCGAACTTTGACAAACAAAATCACGGTGCCGAACTACATCGCAGGCGAAACCAGAAACCAAATAAAAAACCAAACCAAACAATTATAATTTAGAAAAGAAAAACCAAAGCGAAAAACCTAGTTAGTAAGAGAATTTTAACGCAGCAAAGCAAGAACATACAACAAAACAAAAGAACACACGATGAGGTGAGAGGAAGGAAAACACCAGAAGAAAGCAAACACGAAACTCAAATAGTACGATATAACGAACATGTATTTAGCTGTTAAACAACATCTACTAAACAAAAAACAAACAAAACAAATGGAAAACACAACAAGAAGTAAAAGGCAAAACAGCAAAATTGACGAAAAAACAAAACAAAAAACAAAAAAGCATAAGTATGATTATCATTAAAGGAACTTCTCTAAATAAAAGTAAACTTTGAAAATCCTTAGCGGAGAAAACTACCCTCTCTCTAAAAAAAAAACAAAAACTACAAAAAAAATGTCGATTGTGTTTTATTTTTCCTCAACCGATTTTCCGATTAACCGATTTCCCCCCAACCGCCGCTCTACTACGATCCTCCCCCGACTCGTTGATGTTAATGATGATGATGATTATTGTGCTTTGATGATGATGATGCTGCCTTGTGCTTTCCCCCCTTACGTTGCCTTGCTTTCCCTCAGTTCCGTACTTACCGTATTTAGTTGGTATTATTTGGTATATCTGCTTTTTGGCCTGTACACAACTGCGCTTGAGCTTCGTTTTTAAGCCATTCTAAATGTTTTCCCCCAGAGAGTAACTCGAGTGCTCCGCTCCACGTTCGTGGAAAATCGCATTTCGCCTGACAATTGCACTTGGCGTAAGTATAAAAAAGCATGGAAGCCGGGGCGGGGACACAAAGACAGTTGGTTAAACTGCATCTGTTGTTACCAACTTTTGCCTCTTGCCAGCTTGTCAGCTTACCGTTTTGACAGCTTGCCTGCCGGATAAGCAGGAAACTTTCAGCCGGCTTCAGCTTCAAGTTTCCCTTTTCAGTGCCAGCGAGTTTGTTTTTAATTGTTGCAGAACATGTTTTGAGTAATTAGCAAACGGTGCGTATACGTGATGAATTACGCAGCTAGCTAAAGGGAAAACGATCTCCCATCAAACATCAGGCAGTGTAAATTCAATTAGGTTTAAATATTTCAGGCAAAAGGGCATGGCATACCAGCTTAGCAAATCAATTGGCAGGCATTGAACTGTGGCACTGTGTCAGTCAGTCGAATTCGATTAGAAAATGGATTGGAACTTGCTGCTGTCTGCCCGCCCTTTGTTCGCCCCAAAAACAATGAGTCATTCTGGGCCTGATTATCGCTGCCCAGTCTGGGAATTGCTTCTGATTCGTTGGCTTTCAAACGTTTTCATTGTTTCAGCTGCTGTTGGAATAAATAAAGATTTTAATTGAACACGGAGTAACCTGAGTGTATTTATTTGTTCGGAAGTTTCTCTCTGCCTTTACTGGCAGCTCTTTAAGGTTGGAATTTAAGTGGTAGCCCTATATTCCCCTCAAGTGCCTGGCAAATATCTCTCCATATTTAGACACATTTCATATGCAAATTGGGTACCGCAAATAAGGAAAAACGGCTGCCCTGCCGAATTTATATGCCAATTGCTGGAGTGCGAAATTAATGCGACCCAGGGGTGCAAAGGGAAAACAAACGGGCAACATGAACTCGCAGTCCGGAAGTGTTTAAATTACCATGAAGCTATAAAAAAAGGAACGAGACACGAGTATGAGAAAATAACCTTCGTTCACTCTCCATCGGTATCTGGGTATTTATTGCCCATCGTTCTTGGCTTATCAAGGATTCATTTCTCACTCTTGTGAGCGACTCAGCAGGGGTTCCTTTCAAATCAGATTCCAAACCCTTGCCCAGCAGGAGACGTGTGACTTAAAGGAGTCCTTGGAATCGAAGGGGTTTAAGGCGATTTAAAGGTATGTATATCCCCCAGGCGCTTAACTGACACAAAAGAAGATTTATCAATTAAATTTCACATATTTAGCCGCACAATCGAATTTGCATTTCGATTGCCGAGTGCTGGCAGCGACAATTGTCGAAACACAATAAATGGACATGAAAATGGCAATTCCCTGGAAGCGTTTATGGATTGGCTTTTGTGCATGCAAATAAATTCAGTTCGATATTTCACGCTGTCTGCGCGAAACATGATTAATAACTGCATGTGTGAAAGCGTCGGTAATTAAAGCGGACAAGTGACGGGAATGTCCTCGAATTTGCTGTGCTTTTCCCTGACTTTAAGTCAATACCACGAACCCCTTTCACTCGCTCGCTAGCTCGCTCTTTGTGTCAGCAGCTATTCGTTCGCCTGAAATTTGTTTTGCTCTGTTTGCCATTTTGGCGCCTCAGTGTCGCCATTTTCTACGCCATTTGCTCGTCTATCTTCCCCCCATTTTCCACCCCTTTGCCACAGCTTTTCCAGCCCGCTCCCCCTGCAGTGCTCATTAAATGCAATTTCTAATGCAATTGACATGCTCTGGCCTTGGCTTTCTGTGACTTGCCGTTTCTGTTTGATTATGAAAATGACGTTGAATCTGCGGCTATGCGGATTTTTAATGAGTCCCCACAATATGGCCGGGATTTCGTCCAAGGACTGCCTGTCTCTGTCCCTGTCCGTCCAGCCCCATCCTAATTAACATGTCAGCTGGGGATTGCTTATCAAGCATACGCAGCGTGTGCCAGCTCGGCTCAAAACTTTGGCCAGACCGCCCCCAGGGGAATCACAGGTGCGCGCTCTAAAGCAGTCAACGAACTGTCGGCACAGGATTTATCAGTGCCCAAAAAAAAAGAAAATAGGAGGAAAATGCAGGTAAATCTCACCGTGGGGAAAGCCCTGAAAACCGTTTGACTGCCTCACTCACTCTACTCATCTCACCCGTCAGGCTGAGGGACTCCGACTGGTGACAAGCTGTAACCTGAAGAGCACTCACAATCCTGACGCTTCTCAGGGCTTGATTTATATTTTATTTAAAAAGCAACAACAAAATTATCAGCTTTTGCCATTGGTTGGCGCTTTTTTCCCGCTTTCCGTTTGGTTTTCGGGCTTTATTTTTCTGTTGGTTTGGCTTGCATAAAGTTTGTTTAACGTTTATCTTGCGGTCGCTTTGCGCTTTTTGCATGACCGGCGAAAGTTTCTTTGAGGCCGCCACCGTAGCCGCCTCTGTTGATAAAAAGAGCGAAAACGAAGGCGGCCCGGAAGCAAAATTTAAGCATGAATAATGGAGGCAGCTGTAAATTGGCTGTGGCCCCGACCACTGAGAGGTCACAGTCCCACGAAATTAATCAGCAATGTAAAGTCGCAGGTCCCAAACAGAAAGTTTTGAAAGTTTTGGCCGTTAGTTTCTGGTTAATTTAAGGGGTAACACAGTTCGGCAGAGCATGAAAATGAGTCTGGCAATTCTTTATTTATTTATACATTTTCTGTAGATTATTAAAAATTAAATAAGCTACTAATGAGAATATTTTAAGGTGTTTTCCACTAATGAAATTCTCTTTATAATGGTATTCTTTAATAGGACTTCTTATTATGGCTTTAAAAACGCATTTCAAGGTTCATAAACTTTACAGAGATGCCTTAGTTTTCGTATAACTTAAAAGTTTTTATTATTATATCCATTTTTTATGACTTTCTCAGAGCTGCCATCAAATTTTGTGAAGTGGTTTTTAATCATTCCGTTTGATTGTCCCTCCCTTTAATCACCTCAGGACTCTCGAACGTAATTTGCGGTAAGTTGAATCAGAAGTCACTTTCATGTTTACGCCACCCATTTACCCAGACTTTTGATATATTTTTCGAACAGCTTTTGAGAGTCGACCGAGTGGAAAAAAATATGGCATCCAGTCAAATCTTATAAGCATTAATTCTCATTAAATTTAATTGCAAGCGACTTGGGTCGAGGGCAGTCAGGTAGGAGAGGGGTCACGCTGACGTATCCCTATATATCCTGCGACCCGTGTTTCTGGCACAATTATGCAAATGACTTGCGGAAGGAGCCCGCCCGCCCGGGACTGAAGCCGATTAACCCCTTTTGTGTGCCGAGGCGTTGAAAGGTTCTGCACTCAATTACGGATGAAAAAAATTATCACCTGCTACCCGAAATGGCGCCCACCCCCTCCGCGCAATGAAAGCCAAAACACTTAGCACTCAATTGTTGGCGGAAGAGCGCAAAAAAGTTTTCGCTGCCAGCAGCCGGAGCAGAAACTAAACTGAGACTAAGACTCAGATCGAGAGGGGGGGAATAAAGAAAATTTGTTTAGCAACAATTTCAAACGGTTCCATTTGGCGTGAGTCAAATTAATTTCGAGTGCCAAGAGTGCCTCCACTCCGGCGTAAATCAATTAATTTGCCAGCTGCCAGAGGAATCAGTTGGGGAGCAGCTTTAATATGCGGTCGGGTGTATTTACACTCTGCGGTCTCACTAACCCTGCAATTTGCAGAGTGTTTCGCCAATAGTTCGGCCCCCATTCAGACGAGATCTCTTTGCGGTTGACGCGGTGGAAATAATTAAGCAAATGGTATCAGGACTAAGTTAAGTCAAAGGTAAGCCTTTTGTACTTACGAGAATACTTATATCACCTAAAAATGTAAAAAGAAGCAATTTTGCACTAAGTTTGTTGCTCTTAAAGTGATTTCAAAACCCTAGTGATTTCTGGGGCATCTCCCATTATTATTTCTGCGAAATATTTCAAGTTTTTATAAAACAACAGATCAGGGAGGATAACAATCCTACTGAAACATTACATTCAATATTTTCATTTGCCAACAGAGCCTAAAATAATATTTGTATATATTTTAATCCCATATTCCACTCACACAATCCAGGCCCAGTCGAGTGTACAGAATCCCAGCCCAAAATCCGATTTACACACCGTAAAAATAAACGGATGAATGCGAAGGGAAGGAGATTCGACTCGGAAAAATCAACAAAAAAAGAATAAATTCAGAGTGACGTGTAAGCAAAAACTATTCACGCATAAGCACGGGGGATGCCTGCGAATAACAAAGGCTGGAATCAAGAGTGAGCTTTGGCGATGAATACGTAACTAGAGCGCCGCCGAGTTTGCAACGAAAGTCCGCTCGAAAAGTACAAAATGCTGAACGAAATTAAACGCAAAACGCAGAATGCAAAACGCAAAAAGTCGGGGCTGCGCGGAGAGTCGGGCGAAAGCTGTATGACATTTTTAATTATCTAGAACAAGTGCATTTAGCACACACCCATGGACATGCAAATAGGTCCACACACACACACTCACACAGCAACAGAAAGCTGGGAAAGTGAGAACAAAAATCGTTGCATACTTTGCGGGCTGTTGGGCATTTAAATGAAATTTCGCCAGCGAAACTGCACTCTGTGCACAGTGCGAAAAGAATGCGAAAATGAGGCACAGATGGAAGGAAAGGAGACTGGAAAACTGCTCGCAAAAGCAAAAGTTTAATGAAATATTTGCGAGTCACGCCAGCGTTTTTCGCTCTTGCCTTAATTAAAGCGGCAAACGGCTCGAATTTCATATCGGGCGGAGAAAAACATTTTTTCCTTAATCAGCCGATGCCGCCCACCCCTTTCGGCCGTGTGTTTGCATTTCCACGACCCACTGAGAAAGCCCATAAAAAATATGTTTTCCTTTTACGGCCTTACCCCCACCCACCACTCTCTCCGCTGTACGTGTGTATACAGATTTATTAAAAATATTTCGCTGCGGAGTGTGCAATGAGGCGGGGAGCGGAAAAGTCAGTTGGAATTGAGCGAAGTGCCTAATGCTCTCGGTGAGGGCTTAATGAGGCAGCTCTTGGGAAAACGTTTGCGGAGCAAACTTTTCAACGGTATTCCTCCCCAGGCTATTCTGGTTCTGGCATTTTAATCTTTTTAAATTCGGAATCTTAGGGAATTTATAAGATGGCTATTATATGTGGAGAAGGAAGTAAAGGTTATTATATATGGGAATAAAAATGGGTAAGGTTTGCTGTAAATTTAAGAAACGAAAATGTACGAAAATCATTAGGGAATGGAAATTACTTTAAAATATGTCTAAAAGCATTCAAAAAATGTTTGACCCATTTTTAAAGTGATTTTGAAACGCTAATAATTTCTGTAGCATCCCCTATAACAAAAATGTGAAATTTGTAGGCTAGAGTGTAATTTTAAAATATTTTAATATGCTTGCAAAAAGTATCATTGCCCCTGATCCGGTTAGGATATTCATCCGCTCATTCATGCATCTCCTTTTGCATGTTTCAGTTAATTTATCCCCATCAACGGCGTAAAATGGCAATCAGGCAAACGCCTTTCAGTCGCAGGCCTTTAATTAATAACGGCGAACAGTTTTCACTTTTTTGCATTGACTGCCCGTGCCGGACATTCCCCTCTTTTTTTCTGTTACTGTTTCCGAGGAAAAGGACCTGCGGACCTGCGAATCCTGAATTCTGCTGCAGTGAACACGGCTCGTTAATTTGCACTTCGCATATGCAGTCCAGCGCAGCAGAGCGGCACGGGCCGTAATAAAGGCAAATAGTAAGCTTTAATTCAGAAAGCAGCAAATATTTTAATAACATTAAGCCGGCTGCCAGCCATCGAAAGTTGTTGCCGTTGCGGCGTATTTGCCCAACACTTTATCCGCAGCACACTTTTGGTGAAAATAATTTGTTTATTTATTTGCTCGCATAATAGGCCGGGCCCAAAGGAAAGGGTAAGGGAAAGTGACGAGTGGAAAGCAGAGAACTTTCCACGGGTATTTGTGCAGCACTTGAGTTTTCAGTTTGGCCAGAGAAAAGTTTCCCTCTAATCGCACTGAAGGAAGGATGATAACTTTATCGGCATCGGGCATCAGAATTTTGCATACATCATTGCGCCCGGAGCTGACCTTTCTCCGCCACAGCACAGATATATAGCGGATGGAATATGTTAATACGCCCTCGAGAGGGCAACAAATGTGCACAGATAAAGCCACCAACTATGGCAGGACATCTAGGACACATACTCACTCGCACTTCCGCCCATTGTTTGGCCTTGGCCCGCTTGCTCGAATGTTTGCTCTCCACTGGCCGTGTGGCTGTGTGTCTGTGCTCTGTTTATGTTTGTTGACATGGAAAAGCCTAAAAGTTATGGTTCGACATCAACTCGCCACGCCCATTTTGGGGGCTGCGACTGTGGCCGGGACATGACCATCATTTGCCTGGCCGCCTAATAAGCGGCTCAAGTGTTGGCCCGGAATTAATGCGATCTCTCTCTTTCAGTTCTAAAAGGATACACTCGCCGGACATCGCCATTGTCCTTGTGTCCCCGTGTCCCATGTGTGTGTTTTTGGGGCTTTGTTTGGTGTCGTTAATATGGCCCAAGGCCATACTAGTTACTGGTCCAAAAGTGTGTTAGTTAAGTCAGCCATGGTTACGATTTGCTAATGAGCTGGATGAGACAGGGCTGACACTGGCCACCAGAAATGGGGATGAAAGGGGGGATAAAAGTGTAGAATAAATAATAAATTATATGAAGTAATTGTAGAGCTTACCAGGAGGCAGATAAGTAAAGTTTTGCAGCTCTTTTACTATCCCTAAAATCTGTAAAAGCTCCCTAAAAAGAGAGTAGTCTCTTGACTGTATTCCTATATTTTCTCCATTTAATTTGTATTTTTTTGATAGTTATTTTCCACTTCCTTGACCAGAGACAGCCCCGTATCCTGTCAGCCCCTGTTCACAGTCCATCGCCCTGAGAGTGGCCAGGCCACACTTTTGCTCCTTTGTGTGCTAATCTCCCCTTCAGCGTCTTTTGGCTTTTAACGACCAAAGGCCACTTGGATTTGGACTCCTCCGAGTGCCAATCCTCTGGCGCCGTCACTTTCGCATTCCACTCGAATAACAAAAGCTTTTGATTGATAAGCGGCCATAATAAATTTGTTATTAGAGCCAGAGCCAGAGCCAGCCGGGATGAGGGCCAAATGAAGCATGAATGTGAGACAAGAGCGAGCGGCCAAAAATAGATCAGCACTCGTAATGGATATTGGACAAATAGATTTCTTTTTCTTCTTGTCTTTCCTAGAATGGCAACTAATGCGCTTATTTGTATATAAATAGAAATCATTTCGATGAATTTTCGCACTTGGTCGCGCTTCCATTCAACGTGATGTGATTTGACGGGACACGGAAGAGGTCCGGGTGAAAAATATGGCAATGGAAACGGAAATGGCGGCATGAAAATCGCTAGGATAGTTTCGTTGATAAATTTCCCCAAATTATCAACCCCTCGGGCCCCCTCTGATTAGGCTTGCTCAATTTGGCGCTTGTCCAGAAGCACGCCCACCCAACGCCCCTTTCAATTGTAATTATGACTTGGCAGCCCACGGCACGGAAATTGCCCAACAAAGCGATGAAGAAGCCCCGGCAAAAGCCGCAACAATTTCGCGGTGACTGGCGGAAATTCCGAATGGTAATTTCAATTAAAAATTTTCATCCTCCTCACTTTGATGCAGAGGCGATGGTGGTTACCGCTGATTGATGCGGCGGCCGAGGGAGTTCAAAGAGGTGCCAAATGCTGATGCTCTCTAAATATTTAAATTGGAATCGAAGGCTCTTCTTTCTGGGGGACACGACACTGGAGACTCTCCAAGACAGAGTTGGCCTAAACAAACAGGGCGGGAAGCCGAAGAACTTCCTCCCCCAGCTCCTCTTCGAGTGTATATAAAGTTGACAAAGGGACTGGGACTCTGGGACCGACATTATATTTGCCTTGTGTCTCGCGCGCCATTGATAAATATTTTTCCCGCTTATTTGTGTGCGGATGTGAGCTGGAAAAATACATAGAATAAAACACAATACATAGCTTTGTTAGAGCTGGAAGCGTGACACGAAAATAATTCAGAAAACTAAGAATATGGATGAATATTGTATATCTAAATAAAGGCAGTTACAGTTCTTTCAAAAATTATTTAGTATATTGCGAAATGAGGTATTAATATATTCTTAAAGTGTTAACCATTATTTTTATTTAGTATTTTTAATCGCATTTCCCGAGCTGTTTCACTTGCTCTTTTTCCTTGGACAAACTTAGCTTTCTTTATCCGCAGTTGTCGTACTTAAATGCGGAATCAATAAACCTTAACTATGGCATATAAGTCAATCCCAGACATGCTCCACGTGTCGGCGAGCACAAAGGACACATTAACCTCCCCTTTCGCCCACGTCCACATAAACATCCACATCCACGTCCTTCTCCATTGCTCCATTGTTGTTTACTGTGTCGTTTTGTTACTTAAGAATTGGTCAGACATTGAATTTGCTTACTTGGCTTTCGTTTTATCTTTTGATTGGAGCCTCGAGTTGTCGTGGCAATGGAACCTCTCAGTCCGCTCAGCCCTCGCTGGCTGATGATTGTTTTATTGAAATTGATTTCGTAATTGGTCCAATTTGTGTAGCCAAGGGATAATCAAAATGATTTTTGTTGGCCAACATTAGGCGGTAATTTAAGGACAATGCTTTAAAGACTCTATGGACTAGAGCCCCGAAACATACATAGCAAATGCATTAATTTATTATCTCCCATTAAGCGCATCATCATCATAATCGACCCCAGAACCGCCGTTGTCATCATCATCATCAGCGGCAGCTGAATAAGGCTAAGCCCACAAAAAGCCGCATAAATAATGAAACATTCTTTTATGTCGACGCCAACGCCCAAAGAAGGTCGGGGGGGAAAAAAAGTTAAAACAAATATATATAAAAATGAATGGCCAACGTACATGGCCGGAGGCGCTGCGTTTAAAATAATTGTTATCAAACGGCAGTGGGGAGAGCTGCCTACAAAAAATATATTTTATATTTATAAATGAATATTTAAAGGTCACGTGAGGGGAACATTTTAAAGCGACTCAAAGGATACGCTTAAAAAATCTGAATCGAGAGGAAACTTTAATAGATTTTAATACATAAAAAATGTTTTAAGAATTTAATTAATATTTTTATACCTTTTACATAAGCAGAGTTTTAGATAAACATTTATTTAATTGATCAAAAATAAGCTGGCATTTATTTTGTATTTTATATATACCTTAAATCTCTGTTAAATGAGGAACTTTAATTAAAGTTTATGCTTTATTTAAATATTATATTCTCCTTGAGATAGGATGTACTCCCTACTTTGCTTATTTTTCTTATTCATTTGGAGTATAAAATATTTAAGAAAGTCACCTCGGCGTGGCTTTTTTTCCCCTCTTGGCCACAATACCCCGAGCTCACACCCAAAACCGTTTGATTTATGTCGCATAATGCGGGCTTCTTATTATATTTTCCTTTCAGTTTCGTTAATTTGCCGAAATGACGTATGCAAGTTGGGAAGTTCGCCACGGACAGAGCCAAGAGAGGGGGAAAGAGTGAGAGAAGGAGGAATATCAACGTGGAATGAATAAGAGTTTTAATTTTATAACTTTTCCTCGCTGGCGCACTTATTGCACTTTTTTCACCAAGGTCCGAAACTTGTGTGTGTTTTCGCCACAGCACCAAATGGCGTCCATTTTGTGTGATTTTTTTCACGTTTTTTGTTTTCCTGTGGATAGTTTTAACTGGTCGCTCGTATTTTGTGTTTTTCTTTTTTTTTTTAATATATTTGGTGAAAAGTTTGGCGGGTAATGAAAAGCTTTCCTCCGGACTATTTCACTTTGGCATTTCTGTCGGGGATTTTATTGAAAATTCAGCACGATGGACATGCCAGATAAATGGACTTGAAGTCAGCTGAAAATATGGGAGGTCAGAGTTGTGTGTGTTGTTAAAAGAGATTATAAAAATTGGCTCAGGAGATTAAAGCGGTGAAGTTGTTAAAGAAGATTAACAGCTTTAAAGGAATTTAACTTAAAGCAAATTAAATGAATTAAATTTTAAGAATCTTAGATAGTTCAGAGTATCATTTGCTTCTCCCTCAACTAAGTGTAGTAATCTTAGTTACTAAGACATCCTTTCAAAACCTGTCTTATTGCTGTACCTTTTGACTTGTAAATTCATCTAAATTTGCATTATGCTTATGCATATCTCCGCCTGGGATCGAAAAGCTCTCTGGTCTTTGTTTTGTGCCAAGTGCTCCCAAAAAAAAGGACACAAAACCAACGAACCCGAGCAGTTCATTAGCATAGTATTCAGAACAGGGTCAGTTTGGGGGCGGATCCTGCCCCTCCCCTGCCTTGGTTCTATGTGCATAAGACCCAACGCTTTAAGTCTCAAGTCAACTTACATTTCACTTTGCGTTGCATTTTGCCGGCCCTTTCTTTTTTGTGCTTTTTTTTTGTTTTTTCCGAGCAGAGGACAGCTTAACTTGCGGGTCACTTGGCGCCTTTTATTTCTCTGGTGTTGGGCACTCAGAGAGACGCCCAGCCCACATAATTATCGCACATAGAGGAGGTCTCATTGTCTTTGTTATCATTATGGAGAGCACACACACTGGGGTCCTTGCCAATCTGCCTGGCTCTCTGGCCTAGTGATAAATGCGTAATGCGATAAAGGCGCCCAAAAGTAGTCTAGGCCTTTGACATGAGCCAAAAGGGAAACGGAAGGGCTTTCTCCCGGATCTGAAGTGAGACATAATCATCAGTTTGCTCCGAGGCCTGTGTGTGGGCTGATTAATTGAAGTGAAAAATGTGTGCCTTGGCCTTGTCTTACTCCTCGTTGAGCCTTGATTGATGGCACTTGCTTTTAATTAGAATTTATTGCGGCATACTTCCATCCACTTCAAATTAAATTTGCAATTTTTCCGGGAGCGCCCCGCCTCGAGGCAAGCATATTGAGCGTAACAAGAGGATTTCCTCGGCTCTCGGCCCTCGACCCCCTTTTTTTGTGTTTGCCATTTGCAATTTAGTTAAATGTTTTTCCGGCTTTGCCTTTTGGGCGTGTGTGTGTGTGCGCCTTACTCGATTTCCATTTCGCCGGGCATTATTCTAAAAGCTTCTCCGACCGAGGCCGGACCGGAGGGGATTTTCCTTTTTGCATACGGCCGGTCGGCCAGTCATCCGTTCATTCATTCATTCACCCATTCGGTGACTCGTTCAATTGCAATGACAATAAGCTTTCCTGGCCGCTGCATTGTTGCCGCTTTTCTGGCAAATGTTACGCTGTCAAGCGCCTGTCGGCAGGCCGTGCTTTCCCCATTTTCCACCTGCCACATGCCGTCTCCGAGGCATCGACATCGCCAGTGGCTCCAGCTCCTGCTCCTGCTCCTGCTCCTGCTCCAGCTCATTCATGCCCATTATACACACATTCCAAATGGAGGAGCAGCAGGCTGACAGCTCTGCACTTTTCCTTTATTTTCCCTCGGTGCTTTCCACTTTCCATTCACTCGCTTGACAATCACATTAAGATTCAAGCACAGGCAGAAAAATAAATATCAATATTAATATTCCCATATATATTACCAGTAACAAAGCTTAACCCAGTAAGAAACCCAACTTAATTAACTAATTAATTGCATTTAAAACTGTCTCATTTTATTAACATTTGCAAGAGGGTACATATATTTTTCACAGTGCACTTGGACTTGGCGGAGAACTCAACTAACAATGATTGCAACGACTGTGGGCAGGATCCGCCGCAGTCAAACTGTGGCACTAACCGTAATTGTTGACTATGTCTGCAACGTCTCCCTCTCGGCCCCTCAAGGATCTCGCTCGGCTGTCTGCCTGTCCTTATCCCCCCTGTCATTTGAACAATTGACAATTGTGATTGCATATGTTATAATGCAGCTGCTGGAGGTGCAGGAGGGCGAGGGGCAGGCGAAGGCAGGACCTGGATGGATTGACATTGAGCCAGTGCGTAGTTGCAGCAGCATTTCTGCTGATTATGGATTGCATCAAACGATGAACTGCGGCATGAATGGGAATGTCAATCTAATGAACCCGCGAACGGATTTCAGGATATTTCCGTAATAGCGGAGGTAGGGGGCTTTCGATTTAATATTAATAAAAATATATAACATATTTATAAGGGGATTAAGAGCAATTAAGCTTTTAATATAAACTGCAGAACATTTAAGATTTATTTAATTTTAACCCAGCTAACCTTTAATTATATTTAATATTAATTTTAATATTTAAAGAATGAGATTAAACCTAACATTTCTTTAAGCACTTTCATTCTTTCATAAATAAGCTTAAATTCGATTCAAGGACTACTCAAGAACTGCCCCAGAACTGCACGTGCACTTCATGTAACTTGGCTTAAATTAAATTCTACAAATCCTCATTCCATTTGCATTTCCCCGACAATCCCCAGCCAATCCCCGGGAGATGGCCAATGCACGTACTCCTCCAGCTGCCAGCTGCCAGGGTTCTCTGCCTTATATTCTGTCTGCCGTTTGCCAGCCATGGCAATCCCCTTTTTGGCCATTGTCCCGACAATTTGCGAATGCGTTTGGCATTCGGTGGCCTGGCTTTTTCTGTGCGTGCCGCGCCCAGCAATGGAATTTCCAAAATGGCTGCAGCTGGCCCTTGCAAGGGGGGCAAGCGGAAGCGGAAGTGGAATTGGAAGTGGAGCAAGTGCAGGTCCCTCGGGAGAGGAGACGCAGTGAGGCCCTAAACTAACTGCATTGTTTGCATACTCTTTGGCTGAGCTGGCTCTCTCTCGCCAGGCGAAAGTTCAATTCGGAGCCCTCGAAAGTTGCCATTGGTGAGTCCTTTGAGCAGCAGTCCCTCTGCAGGCCACGTTTTCCAATCAGCCCGTTCACACTTTCGGGCACAATTATGCGATGAAGTTTGGTCAAATCGAAAGCGCTAACTAGGAGCATTCACGTGGGCCAAGTTGGTCAATTGATTTCCATTGTTCGCCTTTGATCTGCGACCCTTCATGGCTGCAGCTCGAAGCGAGGTGGCTTAAATTTCATTTCCAGCCACATCGTGTTGGGAAACCAGAGCTGGAAAATTATTAAATTGCTTTAAAGGAGCGTGACCAGAACCGCAGGATATATTTCACATATTAAGGGGGGTATTCTGGAAAGAAATTTCGCCAGAAGTTGATAAAGAACATTAGATAAAAAGATATATAGAAAAAAAGTTTCTGAAAACACGAGAATATAAATATAAATTATTTTTTCTCTAAAGAGAAATAAACAGATATTAACGCAATTAAAACCATTTTTAGAAGAATTCTTGCGTTTTATTAAAATTAATAATCAATGGGCAATCAGATTAAATTAATTTAATTTTGTACATTTTCCATCTTCCATCTTCCCAGCTTACTCACTTTAAGAATGCAGATTTCTTCGAGGAATCCTTCTATAGAACTATCCAATTTCTGTAAAATTTCTACTTGTAATGCAGAAACCATAGCCAGGCCGGGATCCAGCTACTTTAGTTTATTTGTTCTGTCCTGGGAGTCGCGTCGCCCCCGTCTCGATTTCCCCCGGCTGCCAGCAGCAATTGAGCACAGAATTCTTGACACATTTTTGTTATGGCCATGTAAAAGTCAACGGCTATGGCCAAATAAAGGGCGACACGCTTCCCCCGAGCTGGTGTCCGTAACAAGTTGGCCACACTGTGCCACAAATGCGATTACGTATACTCAACGTGTGAGGCTGTCGCCGGCCATTTTGTGGGCGCAGGAGGGGGAGACAGCAAAAAGCGAACTAAACGCCGGAGAAAGCAGAGGAGAATACGGAATGATGTGTGTGCGTAGGAATAAAGTATACGCCCCGTACCCTCACGAGTTTATTTGCGGGACACGCCAGCGTGCTCTGCTGTCTGCCGCCAAGTTCGAGGTTTCGAGACTTCAAGGACTACCGACGGACGACACGTGTTTGCCTTAAATATTTATTTGTGTAGCAGCAGGTTCGCCTCCACAACTGAGACATAGTTTGCCAAAAGATTCGCCCAACTTTGGCCGCACTCAAAAATTTGTCAGCGACTCAATCTCCTCGGTAAGCAAATCGCATTAGCGCCAGGATCTGCCTTAAGTCTGGCTAAAAAACTTGTATACAAAGAGAAGAAAAATAGTATTACCGGAGACCATTAAATCAATAGTCTGGCGGTGAAAAGCTGGGAAGGAAAACTCTTTGGAGTGTAATGATTGCGGTTGGTTTAGTTGAAAGCAGTTTATGGAATATGCAAACTCTATTGCCCGGCTTTTCACTTATAATTGGAAATGACTGGAACAGCTGAGCAAAGTGAAACGGATATTAAGGAAAAGCTGGGAAAATAAACACGGACTGGGAGAAGTGGAAAGATTAATGTAGTGGCTGTAAATTCAAACATAATATAGTTTATGTCCAAAAAATAAACACTTTCAAAGGCTTTCTTTGATATAAAGCTAAGGAAATTCCTTCAAAGATTTCAATCGCTTAGGATTTATCAATCACTCTCTAGCCTGTCTTGTCTTTTTTGTATTTTTTTTTCAATATATTCCCATCAGGTGTACGCAGGTGTAGGGACAACAGACCCCAACAAACTGCCTGGCCTTAACCCCAGCGTAATCTCTTGTGAAGCCCAATAAGCGTTTTATTCGCAGCGCTCTCTCACCTTGGCATTAACTTTAAAGCGTCGCCCATCAACCAATTTCTTATCGAAGAAAACACAAAAGAAAGCTGGCAATTCCACACACACACGCACACACAGCGATAAGCCATTGGACGCATATGCCAAAACCAGGATGAGGCTAAAGGATATTCCCAGCGAGAGCGGAAGGAGCATAAATCGCCCCAAAATCTGTGTCAGCACAAGGAGGAGCGTCGAAAGCAAAACGATGCCGAGCCAGGGGAAGCCGGATTCCGACCGCACAATGAGTGCCACGCCCACAAAAACCGCCGCCTGCCTGTCTGTTTGACGCCCTGCAGCTGCTTTTGGCATATTCAAATGTGTCGGGGACTCGCAAAAAAGCGCTGCACACACTTTACCTGTACCGCGACCCCCGCGGAGCCACAAGTGCGAAAAGCTGACACCAAAAACGGGGAATTATGGACTGGCACAGGTCAGTGTGTGGTCGAGAGTGTTAATACCCAATTTATCATACTCTAATCATATTAAAAAATTTTAAATCGCTTTTAGAAAATATTAGGGGAGTTTAAGTTCATGATTATTTAAGGATTTGTGAAGCCAATGGTTTAATATAGGAATAATTTCAAGATATAAAGAAATTAATGTAGATTCCTTGTATTATTATTGAAATATTAATGTTACTGGTATTAGTTTAACAATAAGAAATTAATTTATTCGAAACAAAACCTCTTTATTTTAATAAGGAATTGAAGGTTAAAGAAGAAAGCCTCAGTAACAAAGTTTATGTAAAATTAAGCAGGCAAGTCCAAGGTAAAAACTAATAATAACGAATCTTGTAATTGATTTCCCTGTTTCCCAAAGAAAATACCCTTTAATACCCTTCGTAAAAATGCATTTCTCGCGGCGAGGCTCGATATTATGATGGCGACGATGACAAAGCTCTGTAAAGCAGGCGGAGCGAAAAAAAACCTATCCATATCCATATCACAGGTGCATATCACATGAACGCAGGGGAGCTGGGTTCGGGTGTTATGTTAAGTGAAATGGAAAGGCATGAAAATGGAATGAGAATCGAATCCATGTGGCATGTGGAAGTTGGGGAAGCGATGAAGCTGCACAACTGCCGGGTATCTAATAAAGGGGAACGGGACTTCGATCTGAGACTGACACATTATTGACAGCTTGATCTAAACGTCTCGACTTGCGAGTTATTCCACAGATGAATGACATAAATCATGTCAAGGTTTCATTGCAGTTTAAAGGGTTTAGATATCTGCAAGGGGAGATACTTTGTAAAATTACAGTACGTAAAGCAACTAAGTAAGTTAAGCTGAATAGAGTTCATAGCTTTATCAAAATTGGTACGAATACTTTTTAATAAAAAAATCAAAGCCCCGGCATCAGCAAATTTAGGTGAATTTCAATTGATTTTTTATAGCTAGCATGCTGTGTGGTCTAATAAAAAATTCGCAAAAAACCACGGAAGCTGCAGGCAGGTCTTCAACAAAGTTGTATCCATAAAATACACCAATTGCGTGGGTTTAAAGCTTACAGTTGCGAAGGCCACTTGGGGGACGCTTTTAAGCGATGGCAAACGGTTGTCAATTTGCACGAGGAAAGTGAAGCCATTAATTGTCCCGCTACCCAACGCTGCCAATTCCCCGACCTCCGGCAATCAAGGCTGCGCACAGTGGGGATGTGTTTGAGTGGCCAAAGCTCCACCCACCCCGCCCCCATGAAACTGCCAATTGGCGACGACATTGAAGCTTGACCAGGATACCAACATCAACATCAAGGATCCGATCCGAAACCGGATGTGGGGGCCTTGGCGTTCCATCTAATTGTTTTGCAAGGCGAACGTGTTTTGCATGCCAAAGGGACTCGTGGAGCACAAGGCTCCTCCTAATTTCTGTTTGTGGTTCCGTTTTTGGCATTGCATCCACGTAGACGCGGCCGCCTTTTAATTAGCCGGCACAGCCCCGTCCAATGAACTAGCCATCGACACCGTTTGCGTCGCCTCCACTTAATTAGCCAGGGCCCAGGTGTCGGGCCACGGGCCACGGGTCAAAATCGTGGCCATAAAGCCGTAGCCCCGTGTTCCCGTATTCCCGAATCTCTGCCGAACGAAGCCCATCAATTTGGTAAACTGAGCACTCTGAAAAATATGCGAAACCAAGGGCTCTGGCTGGAATGCACGGTGAGTGTAGGAGACCGAATGGAAATTGTGCTGCCCTTTAAATGCGAACGAGGTACAGTCACGCCAAGAGGCTGGAAAGGATTTGTCCCAGCTTACTCAGTAGTTAATGTATCTCTTATCTATGCTAATATTTATTAAAAATATATACAACTCTAAATGCATATTTTATCCTGAACAAGATTCGGTCGAACAATTTTACAATATTTAAAGTCTCATACTTTCTGGATAAATATTAATTGTTTAATTCCTTACATGATGAAATGGGATCTTTTTCCCGTTCAGAATGAACAAGAAGTCTACAAGTAAGCACACATTTAACAATTAACAGTTTCAGTTCTCTGTTTTTTAAAGCTATTAAATATTTTTTAAATACTATTAATTCTACCCAGTGAGATTACACCTTTCCTTAGGAGTGTTTTAACCCAGAAACTACAAGGGGAAAGCGAGTACAGTCCCGGCAAAAGGCGCGCTAAAAACAAAGCTGCGTGCAAGGAGGCAGTGCTTTGCGTGGGAGTGCTGCCAAATTGCAAGCGCTTGACCTCGACGCGACTCTAGATGCCCGAGTCGGTGGGTCGAGCCCCATTCTGTATTTTCGGCACAGGAGCAAAGAGGTTGCAGAGGCTGAGGGGCTGCTAGGAGGTGCTCCGCTTGAAGGCATCTTTTGTGGCATGTGTACTCAAAACTGCGTGAAAAATTAGCTTCATTGCCAGTTCTGGTTGTGTGGCAGCAGCAGGCTGTTACCGCTTTCCCTGCTCCTGTCCCGAAAGTTTTTTACTTTTTCCTTATTTTTTCTCCTTTTTCCATTTTACTTTTTTTTTTTTTTTTTTGGCTCTGCTTTTGTCATGACTGCACCAGCAGCAGCAGCAGTTGGTTGCCTCACATTTTGCGGCTTTCGGAATTGCTCGACAATGTGCTGCCTCCGCCGAGCTCCGAGTGGCTAATAAAATGCCCCAAATTGCAAGTGCGTGCTGTTTCCAAGTTTTTCACAGGCTCTGAAGAAGACTGCAGTTTTATGTTCGGTTTGCCATCGAATCAAGAAGTCATCTTTAGGGAATGGGCAGGAGCAGAAGTCACATGGTCACAACAATATCTATATCTATCTATAGCTATGAATATCAGCATTAATGTCACATTCCCTTTTTTTTTACCTTAAAATATTTTTTCTAATTTTTCAGCGGCAATGCACATCTCTAAATAAACATTTATAATCTTAAAGGTTTAAAACCAATTTCCACTTTCAAACTCCGGCCAACATCTTTTTATTGTTAATATTTATTTTAGCCCTTGTAAATATGTCATAACTCTTGCACATTGTCTAAGCAATTTGGTTTCTACCAACTAAGCCTCGAAACTTTTGCGTCGCGTCTTGGGTTCTTGCAAATCTTACACAAAAATCCTGGAGACTTTTTTGCCATCTTTCGCTTAGACCGTAGTCCCATTGCCAGCGCACTCGCTGCCTCCTCCATTCCCACAGAGAATAAGGATTTTGCATAAAACTCACGGTACCTTCTCCCGGGAATTTGAGGAATTTCACCTGAAATCTGTAATCGTTGGCTTTGTCTGAGTGCGCATATGGGCATAACTGGCTGGGTGTGCGTGTGTTGTTCTTGCATTTGTCATCGCAAAATGTTTTACTGCTTACCCAGCAGCCAATTTGGAAGCACCAGCCATCCCCTTGGTTCATTTTCCTCCGACTCTTCCCCGATTACAGCACTTTCACACGGCGAAAAATGTTCAGAATCCCTGGTATTTAGTCCTTTATATGCTAAGAATTTAATTTGAGGCTAATATATGTTAAAAGGGGAAAATGATTTATAACAAAGCTCTTATTTGTAGTTCTTATATGTTTTGTTTGTTTTAGCATAAAAATAATTTTCCAATAACTTATTTATTTATCTTAGCAACTAATAAAATCTTATAAAGCGCATTAATAATAAATACAAATTTAAATGTTCATTTATTTGCTACGAATGAACAGAAATAAATTAATACCATATGGTAAGTTTAATCTAAAAAATTAAAATGTTTAGGGTTAAGTATCAAATCAATTAAAATCATATGGTAAGTTTAATCAAGATAATCAAAATCTTGCATAAACTAGAAATATTTGTGAAACTTTATTGAACATTTTTCGCTCAGTGTACGTGTGCGCCCGTGATGAAAGAAATAACGCACACGGGAAAAAAGGACAGACGCAAAAACAAGGAAACGTAACTGAAAATTTATTGTAAGCCACGTGCGATTTGAAAATGGCAAACAAAGTGCATCACCATCAGTGTGTGAGTGTGTGTGTTGGGGGAGAGCGGGTAAGGACAGGTGTGCCAGGGGAGGCCACAAGTGAGAGGGAGATGGAGAGAGATGTGAGAGAGTTCTGGTGAAAAAACAAAAGGGATAGAGACAGAGAGAGACAGTGAGAAAAGCGCACCCTTGGACAAATCCAATTAAATTCAGCCAAAAATATAATATTTCATGACACATTTTCTCCTGAATGAAGAAAATTTGTAAGAAACTATTGTTGTAAATTTATTTCATTTTTCACTATTTGTAAAGGGTTTCATAAAATATATTTTTTATAAAATGTAAAGAAATTGAAGTTTATAAAGAGATGGACTCCAAAGAAAATCTCCTAAAGAACTTGAATACCCATTCATAATTAAATTGAATTTAACCTTACAATATTTTTAGAAGTTTAGAGATTTCTATATGTTTTTTATGCAATCCCATATTATCCAGGAGTGTTACCTTCTCTTTCAGACCCAAC
This sequence comes from Drosophila tani, assembly GCA_008042535.1. Lineage (NCBI taxonomy): Eukaryota > Metazoa > Arthropoda > Insecta > Diptera > Drosophilidae > Drosophila > Drosophila tani. The sequence goes on along the minus strand of VNJO01001786.1, from coordinate 24,069 downwards.
TTGCTCTGTGTGTTCCCATAATTTCTCTATTTTGTATCAATACTCCCCTAACATCGATGGATTTTGTTGCTACACATAAAATGGATTGCTAAATTTGAAACAAAACCTGCACAAAGTTGCTCGCCAATGCTGCTTGCTGCCTCTGCCTTTGCTTTTGGTTTTGCTTTTGATTTCAATTCCTATGCCTCTGTCCCAGTTCGATTTTGGGCTTCAAATTGGAATCGGTGTTATGTGTACTAGATGGAGCATGAACTGCGGCGGCTGGCGGGGATCGGGTGGGGTCGCTCTAGGCACAAAAACACACACGAAGGACACGAAGGACATGGGCAGTCAGTCAAGTGTAAGAACAAAGTACTCGAGGGCATATCCCGGCCAGCCGGGCCGGGGCTTAAAGTGGGCCGAAATGATTCTGGCACCTGGTCCGCAGATGGGGCTGCGCTCGAGGGCTTTCATCCCCATCTCCTTCCCCAGGATCACCTTTATCTCCGAGCTCCGTGCTCAGCCCACCTCCGATTGACACACACATAAAGTAGCTTAGTGATTGACAAATAACAAATAGACACGTAACTAAGCTAAGCGACTGGCTGGCAGGGCAGCAAACATTGATTTGATTAACTTTTGACAATGGCCCCCAAGAGAGCCTTGGCTGCGGCCCGAAAAGGATTGTCCAGTACGAAATTGGATTAAAATGGGTTACGAGAGCTGTTGAAGATCGCTGTGGATGAGGTTAAGAGAAAGTCCAAGTCTAAGTTGATAAAGGTGCAATTGGAATTGGTTTTCAATAAGTATTTCTCAGTAAGTTACTTATAATTTGGCTATGAAGTACTCACTCTAATAGGTAAGAGCTTATAGTTGACTGTCTTTCCCTCTAAAACTAAATCAGAAAGTTCCCTCTAGGAGTACGGAATATATATTGCATTTTCCTGAATTATCAAAGCAAAGCTTGACTTTCAAGGGCAAGTACTCTTTTATCAACTTCTTTGCAATATTTTTATATATATTAAAAATATATATTGAGCTCACGATACTCTTGGGACTCTTTCATATTTACCAAATATTTTTGTAGTGTACTTTTGGGTTTCCATATCTCACAGTTTCCCCTTCACGCATGCTAGAAACTTTCTGATTGTAAAATTTTGCCATTTTGTTATTGTTTTAGCTTTGTGTTTGTCTTTTTAGGGGGTTATGATAGGGGTGTGTGTGTGTGTCCAATTCTGATTGCCATTCCAAGAAAGTGTGAGTGCCTGCCTGCCTCGAGTGTGTGTGTGTTTCTACTTGGTATTGGCCACTTGGGTATAAATATAATTAAAAGCGGGATTTCATTTTGGATTTCCTTGCCGGCTTTCTTCGCCGAAAGGGGTAAAAGCTGATTGCCAGGAAGGAGGACGCTCTGTGTGTGTGTGCATGGGCATGAGATAGAGCCAAGGATAAGCATCTTATGTGCGTGGGTTCGTCCTCGTTCTGGTGTTCGTGTGACTCAAATCTGCCCTGAATGGCTTCGGCAATAATAAAGTGAGACGGCAGTGGAAACAGTTCAGCACGAGCGCCTCAAATGAAAAGTTTCGCCCAGCCAGAAAGTGGAGATAAGACCAAAAAAAATGGGGAATTGGATGGATGAAAGCTACGACAAACTGAAGGTGACGGCTGCAAAATGAAATTATTAACTCCCAGATACTCAAAACTCTTTAAAGTTATTCTTAGAAAATAAGGTAAAAAAGCCACAGTGGTTTTTGATTTTCTATAAAATATTTACTAAAATCTAATTTTTTATTATTATTTATTACCCAAATTCAAAGAGTTTACCAGCAAACTAAAGTCAATTCTATTTAATCAGACCGTGTGAAACCGAAAAATCTTGTCCTAGTTTCGGATTCGCTTTGTCTCTTGGCCAAATATCACAAAATTTCACCAGGAAGGTCCTTGCAATGACCCGGAGATGGACCAAAAGCCTGGGACAGCTGGCCTAATCTGGAGGAGCAGTGCTTCCGCAGAATAGTGGGACATAAATCATTGGAACGCACCGGGGGGCGAGATGGAAATTGAAATTCAAAGAGCATTCCACATATTTAATGCCCGGCACACGCCATTCAAATGCCATTCGTCCAGGAGGAGACCGAAGCGCCAGGACTAGGCCCGAAAACTGAGCTGAACTAACAATTTATGCGCTCAGTGTGCATTATTTATGATCCGAGCAATTTTGAGGGGAGCTGGTGCAAGATGCGAGCTTCGGGGCGATGAGCGGCGCTGGCACACAAAAAGTGGCACAAACTTGCTATAAAATAAATTAATCTGCCGCACAACACTTGTCAAATGGGCGTAGTCCTCCTCCTTCTCTATATAGTCTGGCTCATTTGGAGGACCGTCGGCGTCATCATCACCTCCACCATCATCATCATCATCATCTTCATTTGGAGCATCTGGCTGCTCCTCGTTGGCTCGCTCTTCCGTACTTTTCTGGCTAGGTTGCTGCTACAATATTTCTTATTTGTGATAAAACAAAGGGAATAATGAACATTTAGTCAGCAGGAGAACATGGTTTTTTTAGGGATATTTACAGGTTGTTTTTAAAGGTTTTTTTGTTAAAGTAGTATTAACAGAATGCGGTATAATATTGGAGGAAGAAAAGCACTACTTTCTCAAAAGGAGAAGCGAATATTTAGAGGTACTTATAAAACAATATTTTTATTTTAAAATATATAAATATGAATGGAAAAATGATGGGAATTTTAAATATATACATTTTATTAGAATAAAAAATAAAATAAAAATAAAGAATAGAAATGGTTATGACTAGTTTATTTTGGCAATAGGTTTTGATGTGTTTTAAAAATTAAATAAATTATTTTTGCTAGGATCTGACTTATCTTAGCCCGAGTAAAGTAATAAACTTTTTATGAAGAAATAAAACTACGGTATCTGGCAGTTTAAATCCCCGAAATATTTCTTCAGGTTTTCTGCTTTTCCAGGGGCGCTTCCTTCAGTGTCAATGCGACCATTGTTTCGCTTGTTTCGTCGCTGCTCGTGATTTTTCTTGGGCCATCTTCCCAGGCGGCTCCACTTTTCCACTTTCCCCCGCTTCCGGCCAACTCTTCACACCAAATGTGTTTACTTCTGCGCCATTTATCTTGCTTTGGCGCCCTGCGACTACAATAAGCGAGTGCGAGAGGGAAAGCGGTGCCCGAGAGAAAGAGCGAGAAGGCTGCAGGCCTGGCCTTGCCGGAGCTTTCCTTCCGTTTGTGTCCTGTGTCCTTTTGCTATTCAGCCGCTCGCCCTTCTTTTTTTTCTTGCGCTCTCTGTGAATGGGAAAAGTCAGCGAGGGAAATCCAAAAAATCTTGCTGTCGCCGTCTCTCTGTTCCTCGAAGCGCCATCTCCTTCCCTCGGTAACAATTTAATTTTTCCCCGCATAGTTTTCCCGGGCGCTGGCTGCGTTTAATGGCAGGCAAGTGTTCGCCAGACGGATTATCATTTTCGGCCATGCGAATTAAATATGCAAACGAGCCAAGATTTCTGCTGATTACTGAAAAAGCCTGTATACGAGATTGCATGGCCTACTTTTGGCCAAGTTATGCAATCACTGGCAGAGAATTTGTACTTGGGAAGTGAATAAAAATAGGGAAAATGGAAACCTTCTTACTAGGGCGCTAGATTGAAGTATATATATTCGAAGGAAACCAGATTGTAAATATTTAAATATTAATTCCTTTTTAGTTTATTGTAAAATATTTATATTTCCCTTCTCATCTTCTGGCAGAAAGTTTCCTGTGTAATTCCTTTCACACACAACTTGATGAGTGAGCAAGTACCCCGCTTGTTTAATGGCTGCCACTAAATCGTTGGTTAAACACATCACAAACAAACTGCCGGTTACTTCGACACAAAGCCAGCAGGCAAATGGATCAACCAGAAGCCACAACCAAGCCACCAGCGACACGCGCGGCATTGTTCTCCGAACGGACCCACGCAATAAATACCAATATGCACTGAACAAAAGGAGTTTGGGAAAGAAGATTTTTTTATTTCGGAAAATTTGATGTAATTTTGAAAAGGATATGGTGTATAGCATATTATTAAATAAATTTTCTATCAATTAAGAGTGGGGATGACAGGCAATATGCAATATACATAGGTAACATATAAGTAAAAGTAGCTAACACTTTTTGTAGTGTTGCTTTCAATATAGCAATGACTAATACAATAGGCATCTAACTATAAAAGGGACTAGATTAAGCCATAAAATTACAATTTTACCGCACTAGTGTGTTTTTTTTTTTTCTTTGCTGACTCTCGAGTCAGAGCTTTGGGCATCACTGACTCACTATTTAATAAATTTGATCGAAATAGCTTAAAGTTAATAACCTTAGGTCGTTTTTGTCGCCAGACCATATCAAATAATGTATTATTCAATTTTAAATCAATACCATATTAAATTTGATCAGTTTCTATCAGTGTATTGCACGCATTTCATGGCTTTCGATAAGAGCTCCATGGATATCCACTGACAATGACCATACCTCCAATGCCCAAAGCTCAGTGCTTTCCAGCGTAATCAGGCAATCGCAATGCCTGCTTTTTCATTTAGCCATTAATAAGGCCCGGACGGCGCAATTTGCTGGCCAATCAGTCCCATGTCAAAAATGCCAGCCCTGCTGCTGCTGGCTCTCTGGAAATCTTTCGACAAAAATTGTAAGCGCCAAATTCCGCAGCGAGATGAGGAAAAGGGAAAATGGAAAATGTTTTGGCCGCAGTACGACATCGACAGCTGGCGCTGACAGTGATGCACTGTCTATGAAGTCTGCGCAAAGCGCTGCACATTCATATTTATTAACTTGGCCAGGAGGCAGGACAGGCCCTGACCCGACCTGGTGCTGATGAGGCCAAAACTGACCTTGCTGACAAATCTCTGCCCAATCAAGGGGGCGGCACACTCGGCACTCGGAGGAAATGGGAATGCGGAATGGGTATCAATCAATACCCATTGATTCGAGCCGCTGGGCGGGGCCTGGTCTCGTTGGCGCCAATTAAGTGCCCATAAAAAACGGGCTACAGCTCCGTCAGTTTGCTGGCTTGCCAGTTTCCCAGTTCGCCAATTGTCTCAACAGCCAGTGCCCGTGTGTTGTGTGTGGAGTGTGTGTGTGTGTGTGTGTGTGTGTGTGCGGGGTGCAACCGGGTGTGTTTGCCCGGGGGGACCTCCAAGTGGCCGTTAAGGGAATACTAGCTCAGAGATTGAAATGGGATGGTTCCAGATGGTGAATCTCCCAAGAATTAACTTCAAAGGGTTATTAGTAAATATGGAAATGGGAGGGAAAATAATTATATATTTTTTTAAGATACATATAATATGTTGGGTAATTAAATTTGGGTAAAAAAATTACTATACCTCAATAATTAATATATACTTTTCTAAAAGTAAATGGAAATACATTAAAAAATCAATTATATTTAATCTTTCTTGGGAAGCTATAATGATAGATATATTTAACATGAAAAATACCTTGTTATTATACCAAGAATTAACTAAATAATTTACTAAGAATTTACTAAGGGAAGCCTAATATATTCTCTAAAAGAAATCGTATTTTGAGAACACTCCCAGAGATGAAACCCGTACCCATATCGCTCCTCTGGCGTGTAGCGCAAAAATGTTCGCCCAAGGAGCCAGCCACTCTCAAGTACTTCACATGGCCACAATTTGGCGAGAGAAGGGCGGCGGTGGAAGGGAGGTGGTCTTAGGGGATGGGGCTGAAGAGGCGCAGAGCGGAAGGGGATAGTGTCGAAGAAGTGTGTCAACCGACGACAGTCAACAGAGGGTTCATGTTGTGTAGTTTTGCATACTTTTTGGCGCCTCAAATGTTTGGCCCCTGGCGGGGGCGGAGGGCGTGGCCGGGCGTGGGCTGTATGCATGCACTATAAATTAAAGCTGCTTTGAATATCTGTTGCACATTCTTGGCGAGCTGCGGCAGGCAAGCCAGAACGCAAACGTAATTAGCAAATGGAAGTGCCAGTTGGTCCCTCGACCAAGCCAAGTTTTATTTTTTCAACCGCTTTGGACTTTGGTGAGAGCTCGAGAGGTTTTAATAATTAAATTTCCCGCCAGCAGAGGGTTCTTTTTTGTAAATTTACCTTCGTAAATGCACCTTAGGGAGCCATTTTGGGGTTTGTGAGAACCATTTTCATCATAGTTTTCCCGGTGGAAGCCTTTCAGACTGCTGTTTTAGATAAAAGTTTTTGCCCTTTTCAATTCGCTTAGAGTTTACAGCAATGAATGGAAATAAATCTCAAATAAAGAGTAAAGTGTCGTAAATAAATAGAAAGAAGAATGGAAGTATCAGACATACTATTGCTAATAGATTCTAATTAAATACATCAAAGTAATGATATAAGAATTAACAATTTTTTAAGCAAACTTCTGAAAGTTTCAAATCTATTTTAAAAGCATATTTTTCTTTTTAAGCTAAGTAAATAATCAAGTAATAAATTCTTATTTATAAAATTCCTGAGTTAAAACCATTTTCTCATTAAGAAGTCCCAAGAAAGATGGATAAATAAATGAATTGCAAATATTTGGCAACGAAAAGCGAGCTCAAAACAAAACAGTCGAGAAAATAGGCATTAGGACTAATTAAATAATACCGGGGATTTATTCTCCCCCCTGTTACATTCAATTTCACATTTATTTGTTTTGAGAAAAATCGAACCGGGCGAGAGAAATTCGCATTATTTCTATTTATTTTTAGACTCAGTCTTAAGCTTGCCCCAAGGGTCTTGAGGCGCAGCCTCTTCACCAATTCCGCTCACCCACCATCCTGGCACATTGACCTTTTCCGCAGGACCCTATTCCTGAGCTAAACAAAAAACGGGAAAGGGGCAGGAAATGGGCAGAAACAGGACGGAGCTGGTCAGCAGCTGCCTCGGGCAGGTGGCACAGACCGTAATTCGCAAATTGACTGACAATCATGGGCGTTACGGGCACGAAACACCTACTGGGGCCGCTCTCGAGCAGTTTGCATTCAAATTGGGCGGCATCCTAGGCGGATTTGACAGTTTGTTAGGTCGCTTCGGGCGGATGCCTGACTGCGGGTGGCGATTCTCGTTATCTCCCCGCTTTTATGTCCGTAATTTCAAGTTTTTATTTCCCGCATCGCATCGCATCGCCCGCCTGCAGTCTCATTCGGATTGCACACTTTATGGCGGGCTCTAAAATAAGGAAAGGGGACAAACTCGCTTATTACTTTAAGTAGCTTCTAAGGCAACAAAAAGGAGTTGCTCCCTATGCCGGGGCTAGACAACAAAGAAGCTGCGGCGGAGAGCTGAGTTCGAAGTGCAGAAAACAGAGAACAGAGAACGGGCAGCTCTTAAAGTCGCCACAAAGGCGGCCTGAAAATCAGGCGAAAAACGTGTCCAGAACTTAACATTTTTATGGCAGAGAGCACGCTGTTAGGCAGCCATTTTCTCTCCCATTCTGCTGCAGGACTTCTGCATGCTTTCGCTCTGTAAGGGCGAGCTCCGTTACCCGGTAATTTATTTTATATATTTATTTAATAACAACAGACATTACAAGCAAGCCGATTTGGTGGGTTTTAAAAATGATATTTGGATTTATAATTTAAGTTAAATGTTATCACGTCAGCCTATATTTCCTATTAACTTTTCTTTTAGCAAGCTGATATGTTTCAGAGATTAAATTAAATTTAACAGAGGCCATATTCCGACAGGATCTGTTAGTTAACAGTAGTGAAGACCACAACCGAAGGAATGTTGAAAAATCGCATGCGATAAGTTCTGTGGAAAGATTTACTTTTAAACTGTCAAGAAAAGAAATTTTGTTTATTATAATCTGTTTACTATTTAAATCAAACAAATACCACTTTACACATATTAATCTTTAATAAGCAGAAAATATAGTTTAAAATTATTTAAGTGTGTAAAAAAACCTTTGTAGTAATTTATTGTTAAGAATACACAAATATAAAAAGCTTTCTATTAACCCTTAAAATATAAAAAATAACTGAACAAGAATTTGTAGCAGTCAAAAAGTAGGCTCTACTTTGCGAAATTGAAACCTCTACAGGCTTTTTAATTACCTTCTATATGAACTGCCTACTTGTTGATTTCTTTTTTTCAGATTAACCCAGAGGAAATGTCTAAAAATATATCAAAAGACTCGTATTAATATTATCAGATCCCCACCCAGCCCTCAGCAAAATAACCTCATTTTGCGCTTGGCCCCGAGGCAGCGACAATTTGGAGCCATCATCACCTGGGGAGGATGCGGGAGGCAATTCGGGAAAAAGCCGGCACCAAAATGTAATTTCCTCCTACATAATAATTATAAATATTATTCCAATTTTTCAAGCCCCATGCCCCGCGCCCAGCGCGGCTCTCGAGGCAAAGTTATCCACTCATCTTGCATGTCTAACGAGCATAAACGAGCCACCAACTCACGCAGACAAGGCCAGGGGAAAATGGCTAATGCGTGCGCCAGGACACGCCAGGATGCGTTCGCATGTGGCAGTGGATGTGTGTATGTGGATGTGGATGTAAAAGTAACTGTGGCTGTGGCTGTGGTGTGGGCTCAACCCATCAGGCGACAGCTGTTGCTGCCACTCCAACCGCTAAAGCAAATCTGAGGAGTCATTCGGGTAGCTGATTCCGCCATCTTCTGGCTTATATTTTTACGGTATTTTAATTTAATGCCTGTTGACATTTGGTTACACGCTTATGGCTGCCGCCGACAACAATGTCCTGCTCCGCACCTTGCCGGGGCCTCCTGCCCCAATTACGCAGCTTCCCGACAGTTGTTGCGCCAAATTTACGTTAAGATAAATTGTTTGGCTTCCTTCTGCCATGGACCCATGACTAGCTGATGGGGCACTTGTGGTTGAGTGGCTCGCTGGTTCCTTGCTTCCGTGGTTCGGTGGCTGAAGCAGACCCTACTCTTATTAATGCTTTTCGTATGCATGACAACGACTGTAAATTGAGTTGCACAAGCCGAGGATAGTGGATTTTTTAAGAGAGAGAGAGAGAGAGAGCGAGGCAGCTCATTAGTCCAACTTTGTTGGAAAGCCACAGCCAAAATATTTTGAAATGTAGGGCAGACACCAGTGGAAATATTTGTCAAGACTAATTGGGTTTTGGAGGGAAAGGAAGACTTGGAACTGCAATTGGAATTTGTTTACTTTTGAGTTTGATTAAATAATATTTAATAATGAAGATAAGCATATTTAAGCTTAATTAATTAGATAAATAACTTAGAAGTGTTTGTAACAAGCTCAAATAATAATCTAATCTTTATGAACTCAGTTAAGCTTAATATATCTTAATAACAATTTCCTAGAATTTTCTAGATTCCACAGACAGCCAGTTTAAGTTAATTTAAAACCCCAAAATATTGTTCTACATATGAGCAACATGATTTATGGCTATCAACACAAACTCACTTACCGCAATTAAATTTATTTCATAAAGCATCGCACTTTCTTTGAGCTGTCAGCATTTTATTTGATTAAAATACAATATTTCTGGTTTAGGAAAATTGTTTTGACCTTAGGTTATGGCAATCAGGGGCATTTATGTACGAGAATCCATTTATTGATGGCAGGTTTGCCATTTGAAGCCACATAATAACCTTCACACCTTGTCAGGGATGGGCAATTTCGGCTCCTGCCTCCATTTCCATATTTCCCTGCCCAAGAATGTGCAACAAAATGCATCCAAATGAATCGGCTGCACTTCCTGGCATTCTAACTCAATTTGCATGTTGTGTACGAAAAATAAGTTTTATCTCCAGAATTGCACAAGTCAACCGAATGGAAATTCTGTGATGATGATGGGGATGGCGGCTGCAGGTGTTGTAGGCGGGGGAAATTGCATTTTCGTACGGCAAGGCTAAGGCCAAAGGTCGAAATTGTCGTAATTAATCACTTTAGGGCACTTTACGGGCCCTCCTCCTCCTCCGCCTCTCACATGGCTGAGGTAAGCCAAAAGCCCCACAAAAGCCAGTTGGCCATAAAAATCATAAGCCAAGTTAAGGCAGCCGGTCGGCTGCACATGAAAGTTAACCTTATAAGCCATATAATTGAGTTATATGCGTTTTAATGAAGCTGCAAAACGGGAACAGCAACAGGAAAGCAGCTTAGTCACGTCCCGGGCGGCAGAGCGCGTGTAAAATGCATTAATTGAGCGTAATTAATACCGAAACGATTGCCTCAAGGACAATTCTCACCTCGTGTGCGGCTAAACCGCTCTACGAGCATTAAAGCGCCGGCCATATTACAGCGAAATTATTGCAATTCCGGCATAATATTAATTAATGTTTCCATTTTACGTCGAGTGAAATCCACCCGAAATATGCAATTACTGCGGCAACAAGGAAGCAAATTAGCTCCTAACCACAGCAAACCGACCGAATTATGTTGATTTGTTTGCCATTTTGCGAAATATTTCAAATATGCCATCGGTTTTTGTGGCCAGCAGCAGGATAATCGCGGAAATTGAGGGGAAAGCCGGGGAAATCATGGGGATTTGTGTCGAGGGACTGGAATGCAATGCCCGCGATAACAATGTTGCATTTTGTCATTAACATGCCGGATTCGGGGCAGGATATATAAATGAGTAGTTGGATTAAATTGATTCTGGTTAGGGGATTAGGAGATACACAAGTCAGAGCACAATAGGGCATGTTTTTTTGGGGAAGTTGTTTTGTATTTTGCTAAGAGTAATAATTACATTAATAATAATATACTTATACTATTGATGAGTGGTAAAAAAATCGAATAGATTAGCGCTAATTAATTATTTTCTATTTATAATGGCATGCCAAGTGCCTACAGGTTTTAAATTAACATCGAAATTGTAGAATTTTAAGCCTTTTAAATGAAACTTTGACAATTTATAATTCCTAATCTTTATGTGGTTATTTTTTGCCAAGCCTTTTCACAAATATCGTTTCATCTTCTAGCCCCTTTGAGATAGATATCGATAGAAACCACAATGACAACTTCCGACCGAAAGGAATTTACATATCAATATGGTAAGCCCATCTCCATTTCAGGCCAAAAACAAGTTAAGCCAAAAAGCGTCTAAAAGTATGCAAGTAACTGGCATCCCACCCACCCAAACCGGGCAGAAAAGGAAACCCCAGACATCTCTGCAACAACAAGAAAAATAAGAGAAAAAAGAGAAAATAACTAAGAAATTTTGTATTTATACAGTTGCCAGGTTTTTAGCTGGAAAAGGATAAACAACAACTAGTTCCTGGCCTGCAAGGACGAGCCCAAAGAAAGGCAAACAACAAAAGCAGACTAAAAGCGCATTTCGAAAATCGAAAAGACCCGAAAGAGCCACAAAATATGCAACCGCAACAAACCAGCTCAAAAGCCACGCCCCCACACACCATCCTGTGCGTGCGTGTGTGTGTGTGTATTTTGGGTGTGGCATGGGTGTGTGTGGGCGAAAGGGGTATGCGTCGTGTGTGTGCACGAGATAAATGCACGGAACGCGCACAATTAAATATTCAGAGCGAATATTTTTTGTCGGTTTTCGCCAGTTGCCATTGCAGTTGAGTACCGACCACGCAGGCAACTAACCAAAAAAAATACAAATGCCACAGGAAAGCCATAAATACTCTATCAAATACCTGATATTTATAAATTCAGTAAATATTGGAAATTGATTATATTTAATAGTTGCAAGTATTTTACTTCCTATACTTAAGGTTTTTATTGAATGCACTCTTACATATAAAAGGTTTATTTTTATATACTTAACCCACATATATGTGGTTTACTTTTTACAAAACGTATGTGCAATTATTCATAGCCTTAAAGGCATTTTTACATTTTTTATTACATTATCCCTTAAAGGGTATTTATGGTTCCTTCTCCCACACCTTCTGAAATGTTAAAGGGCAAAAGTAAAAAGTTCCTTTGGAAATGTTGTTCCAACACGTAACGTTCACAACGATATGCCCTAACCCATCTGTACTTTTTTGGTTTATCTCCAAACATGTACCACTGACTATCTTTTCGCCTGTCTGAAAGTTGTCGCTCCGGGCCAAAAAAAAAAATAAAACTGAGTATGTGATGTGCTAAATACATTTGAAAAGTTATTTAAAAAGAAACGAAAAATGGTAACTATTATAAAAATAAATCCGACAAAATGTAAATTAACCAAGGCTTACTTAGTGGGAAGTTCCAATTAGGTATTTGTAAATATTTTAGCCATCCTTAAACTGTCTCTCCCGCACACTGTAAACATTGTCCTGAAATGAATATTACGCCGGCGGGAAAGTGTGCGGCGGGGGGGACGCCAAAGCTGCTTGCGGTGAATGTGAAAAGAGTTGGAAAAGCGGAAAAGCAAGCAGGCCTAGCTAACGGCTGACAGGCTACAGGTATTCCATTCCTGTGTACGTACGTACAGTCCGGGATATGCATATGGAAAGAGTGCTCCATGTTGTCGGAGGAAGGGACTCTCAAATGCCGATGACGACAATGATGATGGCGATGATGACAGCGATGGCGTGGCGGATGCGGCTTCCGTTTCCGGTTTGCGGTCCAAGGCAGCTCTGTCCCCAGCCCCACCACTAAGCTATGTCCATTCGCCGTTATCAGTCGTTAGCACATACAATTTTGTTACCCTGCCGTTGGGGCAATTTCTGGTATTTGTGTATCCATTTGGTGTGTTGAAGTTTTCCCATTTAAATGCGACAACTTCCTGGGCAGCCCTCTCTGGATCTTGGACTTTGAGAGGGGGCGGTCTGGGGGCAAAAGTTAGTCGAGTGCATTTCCTGCTGCAAAATGTTGCATTTCCTTTTGCCGCTCTGGACACTGGTCAAAGTTTTCGGGCTAAACTTATTCTGATGATTAAGTGGGCCACTTTCGAGAGCAAAGCCAATAAGGAAATTCCGGCGAAGCAAACAGGTTCAGAGGTCTGAGTTTCGGGGGCCAGGCCGTCCGAGCACACATGGATTTGCGATTATCTTCCACGTCGCTTAATGCTTTAATTGCATTTTCCTAACAATCCCCGAACAAGCGTCCCATATTTTCATTATTTCTACTTTTTCAGCTCTGACAATACATGGGGTCAAAAATATGCAGACTCACACGCGAAGGAGGGGCTCTGGGTCCAGTTTTGCAGCTACACCATGGCGTATACGTAATTTGCATTACAATGAACCCGGCAGCCTCCACTTCGCCAGCGCCATCGCCATCGCCGTCGTTCATCGCTGCAAGGTGTATAATTTTGATAGCAATTCTACAAAGGCCACAGAGCTGCGGTTGGCGATGCGATGACTGTACTGGTAAGGGGAAGTTTTGCAGGGGTCGGTGAGCGCTGCATTTCAATTGAAATAACAATAATTGTTTGCAGCAGCCACTGCCGTCGTCCTCGAGGCCCCCCAGCACCCCTTCCGCTGTGTAATGCTTTGTTTTGTGGCCTGGCAATTCTTGCTCTTCTGGCGCCTCCTTCTCCTGAATGGCAGCATCGGATGTTGAATGTCAGACCCCACCCTCGGGTTGCGCCCCCTGGTTGGGGCAACTAACCTCTTGCGGCTGGGCAAACCTCTTGGATTCGCTCCAGCCTTCACCATGTTGTAGAGGCCTTTAAGCAACATATATTTATTGAGTTAAATGTATTTAGTAAACACTTTTTAAAGAGGTTGTTTTGCAATACATAATAACATTTCATCTTTAATAAATAAACTTTAATTATTAAGAAGATCTTCAGAGTCACTTGGTTATGCTTTTCAGCTAAAATTTAGCTGAGTTTCAGGTTTCCGCTAATAAATGTATATAGATTTCACTCAATCCAATTTTTGGCCATGTATTGACCACACAGAGCACCAATATTCTTGGGGGAATTTTCCAACATCAATCTCCCTAGAATATTGAAGCCCATAATGGACAAAATTTTTTTCGATTGGGAGCTAAAGATTAAGGTATCTAATCACTCGAGTCTGGGCACTTGACTACGTGTCATTTTTGATAAATTTACCTCGATGAAACTCACTCAACCGTTCTCCTTCAGTGCTAGAACTAAACTGGACACTTCGGAGTTATAAAAAGTGGTATGAAGAGTTGGCTACAGTTGAGCTTCCCCAACAGGAATGAATTGATTTGGAGCTGGATTTTGAAGATATATAATTTAATACTTACTTAAGGTATTTTACGATCCTTTACTCCTTTTACTTTAAGGAATTTTATTTTTAGCATATAATAAATAGTAAATTAAATCCGCTTACTCGCCATACAATAAAATATTAAGTTTTCTCAACATTCCGCTTAGTAAAAAGCCACTGTACGTACGCCTTATCTTATCTTATCTTATCTTATCATAAATTAGATTTTTTCTATATTAAAGCCAGAAATATGGTCTACCTTCGGCGGAGAGCAATAAGTTTATCTTTAAATGCAGGAAAGGCGATGTTATCTTTAGAATTCTTTTTATTTTATAGCAAAGTACAAGGAGATGTGTATTTATTGAAAATTAAAAAGTTTCTGTGCTCAGTTAAGCACAGTTTTCTATATATTTTTTTATTTTAAAGACTCTTATAATTAGACTACTAAGGGAAAATCATAAAATTAAATAATATTATTTTGAATTCACAGAAAAACTTTGTTGCTATAAAAAAAAATTGGTTCACTCAATGGTATTAATTTCAAAATTAATAATAATTAATTTCAACATTAATAATACAGCAAATTGCACTAACAAAAACACAGTTAAAAATTCGTATAACTTCCAGCCACTTACATTAAATAATTTATGGACTTTAAGTGCAATATTCGGCTCTCTCAGGTGTCGCACAACCAGCTTTAAGCAGCTCATCGCAGCCAGAAGCTCAACTTATTCTGCAGAATAAGTTATAGCCCCCGTGCCCTTTGCCTATGTAGTTGTGAAAATGTTTTTCCTCACTTCACGCTCTAAGTGATTTTCAATTATGAGGCGCGACAGGGAGGGCAACATCGATGGCGGGACAAAGTTTACCTGCCGAAGAGGACGGGGGATTGTTAAAAAATGTCTTGCATAAAAAGTTTTTAATTGCCATGTGCTCTTGGTCGAAATATAAAAAAAAAGGAATCAAGTACGAGCCGAGATGGTTTTTGCAGTAGTAATTAGCTGCTGCTTCAGCTGCAAATTAAGCCATAATTATGCGCAGCCAGCGACACTCTGAAGGAGTTGACTGAGCCATCAAGGGGCTCGGGATCCCCCATATCATACCCCCGCCACCAACTTTGGGCAGCTCAAAGTCTAACCACAACAATTGGCCAACAAGTTGTCGCTGGCCAACAGCTCTTGCAACATAAACACAGAAAAACCCTGAAAGACCATGCAAAATATTTGCTTAAAAAACATAAAGTTGCTCGCCGCGCCGAGGAATCGAGCTGGAACGTGTGGCAATGCATCCGGTTTGAGTGGAAAGGAACGGTGGCACGAGCGGAACACTCGCTCTCTCTCGAAAAAGGACTCAACAAGGACTCTAGCACGAGCAACAAGAAGGAAAAGGCGCCGACAATTGCAGCTGCCGTGTTCCTCTCTTGGATTCCTGTATTCTGGTCATAGACCATTTTCCACCATTGTTATGCCAGATTGCTGATGATGGGCGGTGAGAGGGGCAGTGGCAAGGACATGACTGATAAGCGTGGCAGCGACGCTGTCAAAGGTTGTGATTGATGCACACAGGTTGTAGCTGCTGTCAGGACAACGGACATGTAGTGTGAACAACGCTTGAACTCAATGGAGGGGTTCCTTTTTTATAGAACTAATAAAAGGAAAAGAATAAAAAAAAATAATGCTTTGGGAACCTTGTTTAAAATCAGTTCTTCAGCCACTGAATAAGAAATGCATTTTAGGTTCAGGTTGGTTACTCAAAGAAGAGTCCTTGGTCTCTCTTTAATTTTCTTACGAGATTAATGATTATTTTGAATTATATTTTCCATTTTTTTTTTCCTGTGTCTCCTATCTTTTTCACCTGTTAAGCTAGTGCCCTCTCCACTGTACTCTGTACTCTAATTGCTGTTGGTCTTTCACCTTTGCCACTGTCAGCGCACTAACTGTAAGCGATGTTTTCTCGATGAAGCTCAACTGTAGTCACACACGTACTCGCATCTACATCTGCATCTACGGCAGCTACACCCTGGCTCTTCTTGGTACACCAATAAAAGAGGTGTGTGTGCGTGTGTGTTCGATTCTCGGCAGGAGGTTTATTTTTCACAGCGCCGCTAATGTCTTTTTCTTGCTCGCTTTTTGCTGGCCGCCCACTTGGCCTCTGGCACTTTGTCAATTCGCAAACAAAAACGAATAGCACACGGGATTATCGCAGAATTCTCATACGCACAGGTGTACACTGCACTCTGGCTGACTCACTTGCCTTTCACGGCGGTAGCTTGGCGGTATATCTTGGTCAAACAGCAGGAGGGCTGACTGGAAATATGTGACCGAAGAATAGTTGGGAATCATTTAAGTCAGAGAATCTTCTACTTTCTTCTACTTCCTTTCGAATTCTGGCAAGCCTTTGAAATTATATTTTTTAATAATCAAACTGCTTGTAAATATTTTTAAATGGTTACACTTTTTTGATATATTAATATTACCATATAACAAACGATGCTGTCTTTGGCTGGGGTGCTTCACATATATACAGTAGCTTTCTGTCACAGCGATAGTCATTGAACGAGTTGTAATTCGATTCAGTTGCCATATATCCAATCTCGTCACAATGCTCCAGACCTTTGTAATTATCGGGGTTCCCGGGACCCCAAAGATCTAGTGTAATGGGTTGACCAGTTGACAGCCATACATGTTTTCCTTGATTTGCCAAGTCAGTGCCTGCCGTCCAATACCGATCCATTATCTTGTATTTCCAGAGAAACCGATTGATTAAGTTCCATTCTTCAATAGTCTCAAAAGCCACGAGATTGGCGCCCAACTGGCGACAAGCTGCAAAGCCTTCAAACCAGTTCCTTGTAGTCTTCCGTTCAATATAGTAATACCCTAGGCCGATCCTTAGGAATGGACCTGTCGTAATGTTCAGGTGCTGTGGTATGCCTAAATAATATTTATAGAATTATGGGAACGTGGATATTTTGTTGTCAAATCATGTTTACCATCCTCGACAGTTGGTGTTATTTCAAAGGCTCCAGCCAAAGAAAAAAGGCAGAGCAACGAACCAATAATGGTGAATTTAATGAACATTTTGCAAGTACTAATGGATGTACCTTCTCGTTCAACTGTTTTATATCGAACTGACCAGCTGCAGCCGAGACGTTTTGTAGCTGAGTAAATATTAATTTCCTATTTATTAGAGAGTCAAACAAATAAGAACTCTTAATTGGCAACCAAACTGGATTGTTGGATAATTGGAACGTCGCCACAAAAATGTTTATTTCCTTTCTAGATATATAAACAACTTTTTTTTGTTTAGTTCATGATAAAAAGAGTGACTGTACGACGGAGCTTTATCTACACTGCACTCTTAGTTGCTGACATCGATGTCCCTGTCAGTTTTTTTTTTATTTTTATGAAACTGGTATACTTCTTATACACTTATATTACCAAATAACAAACGATGCTGTCTTTGCTGGCGGCGCCTCGCATATGTAGAGATAATTTTTCTCGCAAGAATCATCATTCAACACGTTATAGTTGGCCTGAGTTGCTCTATATCCCAGCTGGTCACAATGTTCAACCCCATTGGAATTATTCGGTTCCCCAGGAAACCAAATGCTTAACGATATGGGTTGACCGGTAGAGAACCATTCATGTTTTCCCTTATTCGCCAAATCTACTCCCGAGGTCCAGTACACATTATTTATCTTATTTTTCCAGAGATACTGGTTGATTAAATGCCACTCTTCAATATTCTCAAAAGCTATCAGATTAGCGCCCAACCGGCGACACGATGCAAAGGCGTCGAACCAATTCCTCGGAGTCATCACTTCAATGTAATAATAGCCATGGCCAATCTTAAGGAATGGACCTGTTGTAATGTTCACGTACTGAGGTATCCCTGAGGAATATGTACAGCATTAGAAACTTTGCCATTTTTTCTGTTGAATTGTTGTCCTTACCATCCTCAACGTATGGTGTCACTTCAAAGGATCCCACCAAGGAAGAAAGGCACAATACCGAACCGAGAATCGTGAATTTAATGAACATGATGCAAGTACTGAGGGATTAAACTTCAAGCTAAACTGTTTTATACTAAACTGAGGGTTGAATGACGGAAATCCGACTGCTAAAGATGTCAGATAGAAAACCCAGTTGTAGGCGAGAGTAAATATTAATGTCGTTATCTAAGAGAGTCAAAGTAATTCTTGTGAGCTCTATAATTTATTAGAAATTTTGCTTTGTTGAGCACACAAAATGTACTGCTACTATACTTTATCTACATATTTGTTTAGTGCTTACATCATTTTCATTTTTATTGAGGTTCATATAAAAAGAATAATATGAATGATTTTAGTAACCAACGAGTTCTTTAAAAAAAAAGTGTTTGATGTAGATCAAACCTCTTTTGCTTAGGTTCCAAAAAATCGAAGAACTATTTGGTTTATCTCCCCAAACTTTCTGCCATGTCAAGGAGAAGTAGTCATAGTCAGATTTTTGTAACTGTCAGGCTGGAGTAATATATATTTTGGAGTAAAAAATGGCAGAGGCAGAGGCGGAGGTAACCATTCCGAAGGCTGCTTTTCTGCCTTGTGGAACCCCCCTCCGACCGAACCCCATCTACAAGAAGCTGATGGTGGAGAACCTAACCGTTATCCGGCCGCCGATCCTAAAGATCTACTACTGGGAGAGCTTCGACATAGCGGGGTGAGTGATTCGTGATCCTTGATTCCCAAGCAATTTCTTGATGTGAACTTTAGCCTGAACAAGAAGCTGCGCTCGAATCGCGCCGAGCATGAGCACACCATCGTGATCCCCATCCGCCAGATCCACAGCCAACCTATGAAGATGGTGTTCTGGCTACGGAACCTTGCGTCCACAAACACCACGCTGACCCTGAAACGGATCCAGAACTGTCAATGCCAGCCGCTGAAGACGCAGGTCGGCTTCAACCAGTTCCGCCAGCTGTACAACTGCCCGCACCGCAGGCTGGTCCAGATCAACCAGGAGATCCTGGTCATCAAGCCTGATGAGGTGGTGGCCCTCACCGCCACCGCCCACTTCTTTTTGTACGGCGATCACGTGCTCACCTACGAAGTTCAGTAAGTAATTTAATTTTTTAATTAATGGACAAAGAGCCTTTGTAATCTAAAAGGACTCTTGTTTTCTGCTCTTATATTCTTTAGCACCGACGACAAGCGCAAGTTCCTGTGGCACTTTCATCTAGAGATTTCGGACTTTCATCCCGAGAAGTGTCTGCTCACCCAGGAGCTGCTGCCCATAAATATAAAGAACTTCTACCACGTCACCCAGCCCATTTGGGTGCAGAACATCACGATGTCGCATTTATGCTTCTCGTTTTCCACACGGGATAAAGGCATGAATCTGCTCAACATGAACCTCACAGTGCCGCGACAGAGTGTGTGGCCCCTGCTGGTGGACTATCGGCCCCTGGACTACGATAACGAGGTTTGCATTTATTTATTGCTTCTAAAAATTCATTGCTATAAACATTTTCACAGGCAGAGATCTTCCTGACCTACAACACCACCAAGTCCCGCTACAAGATCAGGGCTCGGGGCGTGCTGATCGACGAAAAGGAGGAGACGGATATGCCCCTGAGGGACCGTGAGTGCTCCGACTACCTGCATGTCATCTATCCCAACCGTGTGAACGTCGATGCCTGCCTAAGGGAGGAGCGGACGCAGCTCGTCAATGTCCACAACTACGGGCAGAAGTGCGTGGAGTTTCGCTGGCAAAGGTAATATTAGTGTCTTAGTAAGGCTCAGAGAGTTAATTGATTTCGAGTCCTGATATCCTTAATTAATTCCCTTATCCTTTATGCTGGCAGCTACATAATCAGCGAGTTCTTTTCGGTGATCTTCAATCCGCCCATCTTCCGCCTAAAGGGCCACCACTCGAAGCTGTGCGTGATCAGGGTGACGGTTCTCGAACGTCTGGTGCACTTTCGGCGCATACCCATCGTCCTGGAGGTGCATCGCATCCTCGATCCCGCCACCCTGATCGCCAAGCAGGAGCTGGATGAGGTCGAGTCCATCGACGACCCCAAGTGGAAGGAGGACAGCTACATGGAGCACGTGTACCTGCAGCTTAACATCCGCACCAGCGTCAAGCCCGCTTTGGACGCAGCCGTGGACTTGGAGCCCGGCGATAGAATCGATCCCACTGCAGGCCCCCCGCCCTGCGCCCAGTTTGGCCCAGGAGCAGGGGCACAAGATCCCGCCGGAGGAGATGGGCCACCGAAAGCGCCTTCGCTGACCGCGGAGCAGCGTGCGGAGGTGGAGCGCAGGGAGCTCATCCACCGATTGATGGCCAAGAACCGACTATGCTCCAATGAGATCATCGACCTGAGCATGGCCATTGACCAGCGGATAACCATCTTCGAGAAGCTCTTCTGGAAGTACCTCAGCAAGTCCAAGTTCATGCGCATCAATCCGGAGCGAAAGCGGCAGAAGCAGGTCAAGACCTACGAGCAGGTGGTATATCCTGAAGATGGTATCCAGACGGAACCGACCGCGGAACCAGATCGAAAGTAGGATTTTAAATCGAAAGTTTTAATTTATTATTAACTAACCATTGATTCTCTCCCTTCTGCTACAGCCACATTATGGAGATCCTGTCGCGTCTGATGCAGGAGGCCATTAACGACTTGGCCAAGAACTGGGTCTTCATCCCGTCGCAGTACTACGAGCGCAACCATTAAGTGTTCCCCAGAGTTAACCAAATACATTGCATCACCAAAGATTCGCCTGAATCCTTTCATTCTCTCCGCTTCTCCCTTTCGGCTTGTCCGCACCGCGAAATTTATGTAAGATTTCGCACGAGCTGAGAGCCCACGCCTCCGCCTTCCGTTGCGAGCATTTTGGGTGAATTTATGTGTCTGCAGGCAGCCTTTTAGGACCTTTCATTCCACCCAGACAAAACATAGGGCGTGCCAGGGGGCTGGCCAGGAGGGGTCAGACAATTTGAAGCGAGTATTTATGCTTGGCGCTGGCGATTAGTTTGTGTGGGAGCCAGACCAAGTGGTCAAGTGTTTTGCAATTTGCTTTTATACTTTCTAGGTGGAGTTTCTAATAGCTGAGATGACCAAAGGACTCGGTGAAGTTTTGCTTACAAAAATATTTGAATTTAATGGTTTAGGAGCAACTAAATTTATTTAAAAATAAAGGGCTTTTGTAAGCTGAAGAATTCTTAATTTTTAGCTTGATTTTAGTTTGTTTTTAATTACGTGCAAAATGTTACTTTCTCTTGATTTGACAAATAAATAAAATTAAAATTAAATTGTATTAAAAAGAAATCAAACCGTTGCCTGTATTTAATTTTAAAGTTAGATACTTACCAAAAACATGCAAATATTAATTCAAAATTAAAAAGCAACCGCCACAAAGCGCCCCTAGTGTTTTAACCTCCAAGCTGCTACTGATGAAAGCGCTCCCTATTGGCTACCAATTAAACAGTGTTCTTGTTCCCAGCAAATTTTCCCACCATTTTTCGTCCGAGTTATCAACCCTTTTTAAAAACATCGATAACATCGATGCTGGCATCGACGTTTCTTTTGTGATAGTCCATCTCCAGATCTTCATATTTTTGTTCACCCCATCTCTAGATCTTCTTATTTTTGTTTACCCCATCTCTAGATCTTCTTATTTTTGCTCACCCCATCTCTAGATCTTCACTTTTTTTGTTTTGGATTTTTTAGGGTGGAATATCGACTATTTGAGATTTTTT
This sequence comes from Drosophila tani, assembly GCA_008042535.1. Lineage (NCBI taxonomy): Eukaryota > Metazoa > Arthropoda > Insecta > Diptera > Drosophilidae > Drosophila > Drosophila tani. The sequence goes on along the minus strand of VNJO01001786.1, from coordinate 2,216 downwards.
AGGGGGAAAGCAACATTTTCATCTGGTAACACTGGTTTGGTATTATTAAGCTAAATCGAAAACGGTCACTTTACTTCGGACCGCGTCACTTTTTTGCTATTTAAATTATTTGTTAAACGTCAATTTGTAGATCCTTATTGAACTCTATTGTGATAAAAGCCAGAAAAGCCCAAGCCAAATAAGCCGTTGTCCGGGTCTTGTTAAGAATTCAGTGCAAGCCAGCAGCTGGACTAGCGAGAGAGAGAGAGAGAGATCGAGGGAAGACGATCGCTTTCACCCGCACGCAAAAAAACAGACGCCGAATTTTCGCACACATTCCCCCGCATTCCGATAGTTGCAGAATTTAGGAAAAAAGGAAAGATGAGCAAGGATATTTACTATTCGGACAAATACTACGACGAGCAGTTCGAGTACAGGTGAGTGATCGCCGAAGAGAAGGGTAAATCCGAAGCTGAAACTGTAAATCCCTCAGACATGTGGTGCTGCCCAAGGAGCTGGTGAAAATGGTGCCCAAGACGCATCTGATGACCGAGGCCGAGTGGCGTTCGATTGGTGTGCAGCAGTCTCGCGGATGGATCCACTACATGATCCACAAGCCGGAGCCGCACATCCTCCTGTTCCGGCGGCCCAAGACCGAGGATTAGACCGAGGCCGATCAAAACAACAACTGCAGCAGATACACACACCTACCCCTACCCCCCGAAACCCTACCAATCGCATGCTCATCCGGCAGCTGCTGCTGGTGGTGGTGGTTGTTGCACGAAACCAACTGTTGCGAAAACAACATCTTCTCGTACGCAGCACGTCATATGAGAGTCGATCCGCTACACTTTTACTATGTATCTGCCCCAGATCCTTACCTTTATAGATGTAGCATTTAGAGCTAAAAACTAAGTTTGCCATTTCATCACACGCACATTTTAATAATACCCGGGGGCAGCGGCAAGGAGAGGTGATTACTCGGCCCTCGCCACACGTCTAATGTTGCCATTTCGAAACGGAAGCGAAAGGAAGAAGAATTCGTTCACTTTTTACTAAGCTTAATTGAAATCTGATTTGTGATCTTGAAATTCTTAATCAATACAAATATGTTTACACATAATATAATACACTTAAAAATAAATATGTTTAATATATGAGGCGAAGCTTGAGGCGTTGATTGCTCAAAGTTTTCCTGAAGTCGATCAAATTGATGTGTTTATATCTGTTGCGGGTTGGATTTTAAAGGAAATGAAAGAGAAACTTTGAATTCCAGCGGATCTTTCACAGAAGTCTTAAGCTACACGTAAGTCATTATTTTATTCATTTAAAAATCTTTAAATTTTCTAATTTTTTTTTCTTTTAGGATTGTTTATGATTTTATTGTGTTCAACAGAGCCCTAATATTCCTACACTTAAATGGATTAGTAAATATGCGCTTTAATGGGTTATAAGCACTCAAGGATTAGTCCGCGACTACTGACTTTAAATGCACCTGAAAACCAACCGTGTATGCATTCAATATCTTTAATCCTCTGGTACTAAGCGAGTCATTCCATTAATTTCGAGCTGGATACCAAGTAAACTACTTTAACAAAGAACTTCTCAGGTCTTGGACCCAAATAGTTAAAGAAAATGCACCAAATGAAAGGTGTTCTTTGGATAAGTTGGTACAGAAAACATACAAGCCACCTGTGGGTTGACCGTACTTGCTAGAAACTAAAGAAATTTTATGAGTGCGAATAAGCTTTCAATGGTAAATTCCCTATTTATAGTAAACCCCTATGTTCAAAAGACCAGAGGAATGAATCAACAAATTCCTGGAACTAAAAAGTAATTCTGCTTTCGTTTATTCGTAAAAAATCGATCTAGATTTAGATCTTGATTTAATTATATATTGATTTTAATCTCATTGCTGATTAATAAACAGTAGAATGAACAAATCCTTGGCTTATAAGATTCAAAAGTCCATTAGGATCATGCTTTATGCATTCAACGCATTCAACGTTTTAAGCAACACAACCTTTGTCCAATGTTTTCATAATTTTACCTGAAAGTATGTGGATTATTATTTGTTATTGTTGCTTTAATATATAAATATTATAAGGCATTCGAATACATTGATAGTTTAATATGTTATCTAGAATTCTGAATCTAGTTTTTTTTGCTGCTTCCAGCTCGATTGCTTCTTAAGCCCCCCTTCAAAGGCTCATCCTCATTACGAATCACTTTCCGAA
>VNJO01001784.1:0-33155 GCA_008042535.1 Drosophila tani | reverse complement strand
TATTTTCTATGATGACAAACCAATAGACAAGCATATAACCGAATAATCGTGTTGATTTTCACCCGACTGACTTTAGAAAATACATGAAACCATTGTATATTTCTGGAAACACATTTTAATAAGCTATATTTTCCAGATTGAACTGCAAGAGGACATAACACACGTTTTAAATTCTGATCCCTAAATGGTAAGCATTAATTAATTAAAGATTTTCGTATGTGCAGTGATGAACACCTTATTTAAGCCAAACAGTTATCCCTGTCATAAGAATAATTGATGATAAAATAAGCTGACAAATTAGCTTTTTCAACTAGATTTAATATGAAGTCTTTAAGCTTTACTAATATTTGAATTATTTACAGGTCTGTTGGTGCAAAAAATGTGAAATATTGATGGCTTTCTTGGCAAACAGAGGTGGGTTTACTTTCTAATTAATTACTTGGTTTCTTTCATGATGTTTATGTATACCGCCCCAGTCGGAGAAATAATGTCGATTGGTTTTAAATTGCTGATTAATTTAAGTTTAAACTATGTATTCTGCCTTTTGGAAATATTAGCTATAACATTTTCATTTATTTTTTGCAGATATATTGGCTAGCACTATGGATAAAATTAAGCCATGAGGAAAATGTAACTTCTTCCAAAGTAAAGGTAGGTTTAGTAGCCTTTAGTTTGCCTTAACATTTTGTAATGATGTTTTGGAATACCGCCCCAGTCGGAGAAATGATGTCGATTGGTTATTAATTACTGATTAATTATTTTAAAATGCTTAAGATTTCTTTTATAAAGAATTGCATATTAAAACCATTATTTTTTTGTAACTTACAGATATCTGGATATTTATTTCGGCTGCTGTCTATCTGCCAGAGGTGTGTATAAGCTTTATTTCTTAGATCTTTCACCTTCTTTAACTGATGACAAACCTATAGACAAAAATTTCACTGATTTTAGACATGTTGACTAGTTTTAATTTCTGATTTAAACTTACATGTATAGTAAAATGTATAGTATTTGATTTATTCTAATTGGTAAATATTTTTTAATTTGCAGTTATTGCCTCAAATGGTTTCGAGTTGCCAACTAATCCGATTTTTCAGGACTAAACAAGGTTAGTATTTGCCAAGCAAACAGAAAACATTCTCTATGATGAACACCTTTATTTAAGCCAAACAGTTATCCCTGTCATAAAAACAATTGATGATATACTAAGCTGATATTATTAATTTACTATTTATGATAATTCTAACCCGGATAATATTAGTAATTCTCTGAATTTTCTTTTGCAGATGGAACTATTTCCTAATTATCATTTGCAATATATTTGGCAATGTCTAAAGGTAAGCATATTTCTTCACTTACCTTTTCAATCTTATTCTTTCCTATCACATGATGAAGACCCATTGACAAGCATATAGCTGAACTTCCTTGTCGATAATACACACGCGACTGATCCGTCATTTCCAATTCCAACCATGTGATTAATCTTCCCCAAAAACGGCCCATCTAATTTCTATCTTATCTTCCATTGCAGTCACTCCACTTGACTTGGACTGATCCTAAAATAAAACTGATGTAATCATATCATATCGCTGAATAAAAATACACATTGATTTTATTTTAATATAACGTGATATATTTTATTTCATAGACATTCAATCGCTTCAGTTAGCTGGGAGATACTTAATGCTTTCTGCGTTCTGCTTTCTTTTTTGGGCCCAACTCAGTGGGCTCTACATATATAAGAATATTCAATTTGTAAATGTTGAGTCCTATATGTGTTTGTATATATATGTAAACATGTAAATATATATACGTTACATATGTATTTGCTTGGCTTTATCCTTGTAAATATACCATATATATATAATAGATCGTTATTGTATGCATATGGCTTAGGTTCGGGGGGGGGGGCTAGACACGTTCAAAAAACCCAATTGCTTTGCCGATGCTAACTTCTGATCTCGAGTGGGGTTGCGTGCGGATGGCACACTGAAACATTTAATGGAAAGCCCAACTATAGATAATGCCTTGGGTAGTAAGTATAGTTTATAGATCGCTAGAGTCTCTAGTTAAGATATCGTCGATATAAAAGGTTCATTGCTACCGAGACAACACTTATAAAGGTTATTCCAATTATTTGATTTGCTCCTTTACTATATATAGAGTAGCTCTCTCTAATCCGTTTGGAGTGGGACAACTAAGGCCAAATACAGTCATTTTTTAACATCAATGACGATTTACATCCAACTGAAGTGAGATTTAGAGTGCGAGGGGTCACAATTAGATATCAATTCCGTGTGGGAGTCTGAAGGGTAGATATAGTAGAGCTGGGAAAAAATCGATTGCAATATCGATACTATCGATTCTTATTTTTTCGGTCCAACATCGATTCTATTTTGGCAGAATCGATGTATCGTGAACCATTCATCTTTTGAATCATCAATGGCTTTTGAAAATAAAATCTTTTTTTTTTTCCCCAGCTCTAAGATATAGGGCTGAGTCTGAATCAAATGTCTGGCTACTTCTCAATCACTTTCACTTAATGTTTTGGGGTTTCGTTTATTACAATTACTCAATAGATGTTTTTTAAAAAAACAATAAGGAATCAATAACAATATTCATAAAATGTATCATTATAGAATATATGGTAAATGTAAGTCTAAAAACTACATATAATTTGCGTACAAGTCTAGGTTGGTATGAAATAAATAAGTTTCGCATGCGTGTGTTGTTTTGGGTTGAAAATAATGGAAGGAGGATATCCAGGTCTAGTGGCCAATGTGCTTCTTGATCAGCGCCTGTAGGAGGCGCACCTTGGCCTTCTTCTCCTTGTACTGGGCGTACGTCTCCGTCTCCAGCGACCGGCGGTCCTGCTTCAGCATCTTGCGACCGTTCTGCTCCTCGAACAGCGACTCGTACTCCCGTATGGTGGCCTTCAGCAGGGCCTTCTCGTCGCGTGCCCGATCCAGTTGCTCCCACAGTTGGTCCAGACTCAGCGAGGAGATGTTCTCGCTGGCCCCCGTCGACTCCAAGGGCGAGGCAGCCACTCCAGCTGCCGGGCCCGTCAATGTGGTGGTGGTGGTCGTCGACTCATCAGAGGAGGCGTTCTGGGTTAGAGTATTTGGCGCATTCGAGTCGCTGGGCGAGTTTGTGGTCTCGGTGCTGTTGTTCGATGAATACTGCAGCGGCGTGGAAGTGGCCTCGAACACCATCGCCTCGTGCTCCAGGATTGTGGGCAGCTCTGGCACTCCTGTGCCCGCGCCAAACATCACGGTGCGGGATACTAGACGCTTCAGCTGCCTGTAGCGATCGTAGAGCGGCCGGGCAGCGTCGCGCTCCTCTTTGGTGATGGGATGGCCGTAGAGGCTCTCAAAGTAGAGCAGGCCATGCTGCACTGCACTCTTCTCCTGCACCAGCTGGTCGGCATTCAGATCGTCCAGCTGCTCGGAGCGATGGGCATTCACGCGCTTCTCGTTGAGGTTCTGCAAAAAAAAAAGGGAAAGGGAGAGGTTAGGTTTTTGATCATTTATGCAAGAAAATCATCATTTGGGATGAGTGCACTATGTCGCATAAGTGAATCTTGGAGGGAGCTGACTTGGAACGAACTTTGGCTGACAAAAGGCCTATTGAATGCTATCTCTTCACTTTCTTTTATGACAAATTGTGGTTCTATAGACTGTTAAAAAGGTTAGTTCTTTGATAATTTATGTAAGAAAATCCTTAATTGGGATGATTGCACTATGGCACATAAGTGAGGCTTGGAAGCAGTTGAGTATACCTTGATTTGAGGCGATTTGGCATGAACTTTGCCTCACAAAAGGTCTATTGAAATGCTTTATAAGTTGCTACCTTTCGACTTTCTCATAAATTCGATACATTATGATAAAAAACCCCACAATCAAAGCCACAGAAGCTCCACAAAAGTGAACTGATAAAGACCACACACGCATCGGTAAACAACACAATTAATCAGCTTCTGAGGTATTAGTCGTAATTTGATTTGTTTATGATTCGGCCCTGACAATGACAGGCCGCGACAACGGCAGACATGGCGAAGATGCCAGAACCCGGGAACAGAAATAGAAGCAAGTGCGGAATATATATAACCGTAGCCGTATTGTAAACAAATAATAATACACAGTGCAATGCAAACCTTACATTATAGCCATAATATATGGCTTGGCACTTGGATGGCTGCCTCTCCTCTTTGGCCTCTTTGGTCTCTTTGGCCTTTTCCCATTTCCCATTTTCACACACATATCGTAAGGGAAAAAATCATTTCGCGCACACTTTGTTTTCTTGGCATAAATTCAATTTCAATTTTGAGTGGATTCCTTTTGGGCCGCCGCCGGCCGAGTGTTTGTCTGCGGCGTTTTGTCTATGACAAATGTATCATTAATTTGTCAATATATACATAGAGGAGGCCTGTCTAGAAGCCATAAATACAGGCGGTATATATGCGGTATTTGTATAAATAAAAACCTCATTATATTCGCCCAATTTGGAATGTGGAAATTGATTTCTATGGACATTAAGCTAAGGAAGCCATGGGAAGTCGCTAGAAAATAATTATGTAAATGATTTCGGTTGATTGATGAGGCTAGGAATGATGTCTTTAGCTGTTTTTCATGCTTAAGGTTCTGCTTAAAGGTCAATGGGTATTAATAAGTTAAGGGAATAGGGTAGAAGTACTATATAAATCGATTTTGTAGACCTTAAAAGCTTTCTAAAAGCATCGCTTAACCGCGCAATTTGTTTTCATAAACAAAATACGTGTTTACCGAGTGCCGCCTCCTTTGACAGTGGTACAAGATCAAAGTTACTGCCAAATTGCGGCTGTCGTGGCCATCATCCTATCCTACTATATCCACAGACCCCTCTATAGTATATACACCCCCAATTTCGCTCTGACGTCTGCGCTCCACTTGCTAATTGTCATAAAATGTGTCTCGTGATTTGGCTCTGAGCTTGCCAAAAAAAAAAAAAAGGCAGAGGGGAATTTTAATATGTATCTCTTACCTGCTCGATTTCAGCGAGGGTGGCCTTCATGCGCTCCAGCTTTTTGGCCACCTCCTGGCCAGCAATGCCGCTGCCGCCGCCGCTGCCCACCTTGAGGCCCAGCGCCGCGATGGGATCAGTCTTGAGCTCGTGCCGTTCCTTGCGCAGCTTGCTCAACTCCGCCAGGGCGTTCTTCATGTACTTGTCGTTCAGTCGCTCCGCCTGCGAGGGCCTGTAGCCCAGACGCTGCTCCAGGGACTCCTCCAGCTGCACCAGCTTCTTCTTGAGCACCGTCACCCGGCGATTGATGGACTTTAGGCGCTCGTCGGGCGTCTGGAAGGCCACCATCATGGCGGGCAGCACCTGCTGCATCACATCCCGGGTGCGCATATTCTCCAGCGAGCTGAAGGCCCGCACTGCATCCATGGGCTCCATGTCCATGTCACTGATGTCGGCGTGAAGCTGAACTGTGGCCGCCTGCTTGGGCAGCTGCTGGGGATACGGCATAGCCTTGGCAAGCTGAGCAGCTGCATCCAGGTTTCCACCGATGTGAGGGCGAGAGTGGGCATAGCGGCGGCTCAGGATGGGGGCTGGCTCGTCTCCGCGCTCCCAGGGCAGCGATTCCTGGGCGGATGTAAGATCCAGGCTCTGCTGCTGCCGCTGGGGCTTGGCCTTGATGGGCGCCGGGGCGGCGTTGGAAGTGGGCGTGCTGTCGTCGCTGCCCGCCGAGGAGCTGGTGGTGGGCGTGGGTGAGATGCTGGCGCTCCTCTTGGTCTGCAGCTCCTTCTGCTGCTGATGGAAGTCTATCAGATTGTTGTCGTTGTGATCCTGCTGCTGCTGCTGTTTCCTGCTGCTGATGAAACCTCGGCGTTCGTACTTCAGGGCCGACAGATCGTACTTGTAGGCGCTCTGCTCGTCCCGCCGCGAGGGCAGGTACTTGGAGCCACTGCCTCCGCCGCCGCCGCCCTTCTTGGCCACTCCGGACTTGCGCACCGGCGGCTGGCGGGACTTGCAGAAGCGCTCGCTGCTGCGACGCCGCTCGTGCTCGCACTCCGAGTCATCGCTGGTCTCCTTGGCCAGCGGCTGACGCGCTGGACTGGTCTCCAGGCGGGGACGCTCCTTAGCCGCCTCTCCCGCTGGCAAGTTGGCCAGGGAGGCATTGTTTTCGCCCAGCTCCGAGGCCTCTTCCTGCTCCCGCTCGAACTCCTGCCGGTAGCTGGCATAGCTGGCCGTGCGCTTAAAGTCCTCGGAGGACACGCGACGAATGACATCGCACTGGGCCTCCAGGAGATGGGCGGCGGCCGCGGTCTGGCAGCCCGTGGCGGTGGTGGCCACAATACCCGCCGGTCCACCGTCCGTGAGCAGCTCCTCGCTGTTGCTGCGCTGCAGCTTGCGATCCTGGCCAAAGGCCGAGCTGCTGTCCAGACGCTCCTTGCGCTTCCGCGACGACTTCTGCCATTCCAAAGCCGGATGTATGATCTCGGGCAAGTAGGTGGAGCTAAAGCCGCTGTTTACATGGCTCTTGAGGCTCTCCCCAGTGCCCGCCAGAGCTGGCATGGGCTTCTCCGGACTGCGAACCACCTCATTGCGGGCTGCAGCAGCTGCGGCTGAGGATGAGGAGGATGACGAGGCTGCGCTACCGCACGAGGCCGTCGACGATGATGAACCAGTGAGACGACTCAGGTCGTCTTCGTTCAGCCCAGTTGTGGGATGGCGCATGCCGCACTGGAAATGGAGGAGAAAAGGAGGAGAAAACGTGAGTATGGCTGTGAGATAAAGGGAAAAATCAATCGGCGTTGCCGTGTCAAGCTTGTATCTAAAATTATAAATAATTAAACCAATCGAGAAATGTCATTTGCCCGGCGGCTGCAATTAAGTGGGCTAATAGTGTCGAGTGCTCAACGTGTCGTATGAGTAATATTCCATTCATTACATTTATTTGTGCCAAGTCATGAGCCATCATCAAAGTCTGGACTCTAGAGGCTTTTCAGGCATAGTTGAACTGATTATATAAGCTGATAAATGGCTTAAATACACCTTTGATAAATAATTAAAGTCAGTTGCTAAGTCAAGTCAGGTTTAAAGGTAATAAAAATATTTGAAAAAACGTAAGTCTCTTCTTTATTATATAATCACATGATGAAATTATGGATAGAGTTTGATAAAATTACGAAATATATATGCAAGTACTAAAAATGTACTGATATTAAATTATAATAATTATTTAATGCAAATATTATATAACACAATATATAAAGAGGGCGAAACCTTTAAATATTTTCATGTTTTTGGTTCTTATAATGATATTTAAGTTCGTATGATGAAATACTGGATAAATTTAGAATTTCATAAATTATCGAAAAATTAATAAGTCTCAAAAACACTGCAAAGTTTATGTTCTATATAATTAAATAATAAAAACCTGCCTTATGGACTTAAGTAATTCCTTTCCTTTAAGCTTTTTTTGACTTGAGATTTACTATTTAACTTTATTTAGAGGAGAAATTTCTCTGTTATATACTAATATGTATTAATATTTTCTGAAGAATATATTCCCTTAAAAACTATTTAATATTTACCAAAATATAAGTAATAAGTCTGGGCGTCATTCTGCTTTGGCTAATCTCTAATTTAATCAGTCTAACTTGATTTATTATCACAATGAATTCACTTCAGTTCACTCTCTGGTTACTTTTGATCACAGAAGCTTGATTTGAATAGGCGAACTCGTTATTTGTTGGACAAATAAAAATGTCAACGCCTTAAATCTCGCTTAATAAATTTCAATAAACACTAATTGAAATTTTCTTTTCACATTTGCCGTTTTGCTCAAGTGCTTTTAGCTCTTTCTTTTCTGTTTTTCCAGCAGTTCACATGTTTTGGGATCTTGATTATTTTTACAAGATTTCTGCGCCCCGTTTGGCACGATTGTTAATTATTTTCTCGAGGCTCTTCCGTTTGATTTTGTGGCTTTTCCTCGGACACAGCCGAGCAAAAAGATTGTGGAGGAGGAGAGAACACTGGCGTTGCTTTCTTTGGGCGCACCGAATCACTATTAAACCCATTTCAGCTCCGACCTCGCAAATTATATAGAGAATTATATGCGGGAAAACGAGAGCGGCAGCGAGAGAGCGAGCGCCTGCGCGATGGAGAAATCCCGATCGATCGGCGAGAGGCAGCGCGGGCTCTTCGCGAAAAAAGGTGCGAAAAAGCTTCGGTAAACAAGAGTTCGGTTTGCAAACAAAAACAAAAAAAAAGTCCAGAACTGGAGACACTTACACTCTACTTCCCTTATCGGCACGGGGGATATGGTAGTGCCTCCTATATCTATATAATCGGTGGCCCGCAGACAGAGTGTGATATTTGCCGAAAAGGTGCGACGAGAGGTTTTAAAAATAAATCTGGATCTGGCCCGCAAATTAGCGGGGCAAGCCGTAGACTTTTTTATGGCCATATTAATAAGGCGAATTAATTTATGCACTTGTTTTCTTTCGGCCCCTGCACACGCTCGGATGATCGAAAATCATTTTCGGAAACCGAGGCCAAAGACAGGTAACTGGAAACAGTTAACGGGAAGCAAAAAATCTGAAATATGCAGGCAAAAAATACGAAAATACATACGCAAAAATTCAAGTGCAATGTCACGACGTGTGTAAAAATAACAATTAAAGCGATGAGAGGGGGAGCGACGAGCGGCGTATGGATAGCTGTGAGTCACTTTCTCTAGGTTAACCGAATATCGGAGCATCTCCGGTCAACTGCCTGCCCCGATGTGGGATCGCCAACGAGACGAACTAATTAAGAGACGCACGCGCCCTATAGTGACGTCAATCGACGACGTGATCAAGAACAGCCAGAAAAGGCGGAGAATATATAAGAATTAACACACATTTACAGGCTGAAATCCTTCAATTTTAATTATATGTATAGAATGTGAGACTTTTTTGTACGGTTTATAGTTTAAAAATCTATAAGTCTGATAAGATTTATAGGTAAAACTAAAGATCTTAAGGTTCTGTAATTAAAACTTACAAAAGTAATAATTAAATCAACATTTTAGCCCTTTAAACCTCTAATAATAAACGAAAGAATTATTTTACCAAAACACAAAAATAAAGCATAGAAAATGTTTTGCAAAACAACGTTCTCTTGAGTTTTCTTTTGAGATTATTGCGCAGTTTCCTCGCATGACCAAGAATTTCATCATTAAATTAGGAAAACATTTGATATTTGTCAACACCATATACCACAAACATCTAGGCAATGTCTAGTATTTTTCACTGCTTTACCCCTTTGAAAGCCTGATAAAATCATAGCTAGAGCTCCTGAAATGTCCCCTATTTTATTAGTATAAATAATTCTTTAGCAAATTCCAGCAAAAGAAGGGTTCTTTAAAGAAAGTAGGCGCGTGCAAATCATTTCCAATAGGAATACCTCCTTAAGACCGGTCTTAGGCTTTATCAACTTAATTAGATTCCAACGGAAAGGGGGATTTTCGCTTGCAGACAGATAGCGACACTCGAAAGCCTTCTTTTTATAATGGATAATGAATTGGACTTCAATTTGGGGTTCGTGTCAGTTATGTTGACTTACGAATCAATAGAAATCGAACCACCTTTCATTAATTATAAACACATTGCCCCGAGTATTGATTATATAAGAAAAAAGGAGCTGAAATAGCACAATTTACTCATCGAGTCGAAGCAAATATAATCTCTGGATCCGTCATTGTGATTCCTTCCACCTTAACCAGAATTGTTTATGCAATAAAAGACCACGATAATTGTTTACACAGAGGCAGGCCCGCCGGCATAACCACACAGGTGCATGACTCAAAAAGCTCCGACAAAAGGTCGGCATGGATAACATCCATGGAACCCAATCCCCACCAGCACCGCCCGAGCAACGCGACACATGAATTGGCATTTATTCGAATTTCGCTTTCAGTTTTGTAGTTTTCCAGATAAAGATTGTGGACACAAGCAGAGCGCAGGTGGGTGGCGGTGCCAGTTTCCCACTATATCCCAATATAACAGGAGTTCTCGATAAGATTCCACGTCGTCATGAACTATTTGTAGACGGACGGACACAGCAGACGATTAAGGTTTAAGTGGTTTCGGAACCAAAACAAGAGAAACAAGGCGTTTTTACGAGAGTTCTTGGATTGATAAGGGAGGTGTGTGCTTACACATGTTTCTTATATTTTTATTGAAGGGAACAAGCATAGTTAAGGGAAATTTATAGATGATTTATAAAGGTAATACTAAGAGGGGAATTTTATGATACTACTTAAAGCTAAAACTATATATTTGTAACCACTTCTTTCATCTGAAAGTAATTTATCTATGTGCGTGTGAGGCCAGAGGCCCGGCAGGTAAATTTAAAAAGAATTAGAGTTCCTGGACTTTCATAAAGCTGAAATTCACTTTTCTGTACTTAATACCTTTATAAACTTTTAAGAAGTAAAACTTTTAATCCCTTAACTTTGCTTAAAACGCCTTTTAAGCGACAAGAAAAGCTGAATTTAATGTGAAAACTTTGTGGCCATGCTTCAAAGAGCTCCACCGCCCCAGGAAACTCTTAGATTTCATAATCCTCCAGCTTGTGGCCAGAGTAAAGAAGGTCGCACTGCTACGCACACCTTTTAAAGAGCCACGCGCTGAAATCAATATGTTTACCGACGACAACGAAAAAAAAAAGCAGGCACGAAAACAAAGTCATGGGTACAATAGCATGTTGGATTTATGGGGCTTTGTTGCTCGGTTGCGCGCTCTCTGAACAGCCACAATAACAGACCGAGGCGAGTAACCAGCATCGCACGGTGATGCTAAAATTGGACCACGCGGCGTATGCGCGATGCCGGTGGCTGAGATGTGCGATGTCGATGCGGGATTTTCGGGCATTTTAACAGCCCCGTGTGAATTCCTAGGCGGCCAACGCGATTACCGCTGTACTTTAAGCGGGCTGCAAATATTGAGAAGGCATTTTCACCGGCTGATAAGTCGGATTTACCTGGTAACCAGGGGCTAAAATATCGTCCAAATCAACAACTGCCGTAGACTGCCTAGCGCCGGCTATAACCGGTGGAGAACTGGTTAATTGCAGGTCTTCTCCGCGCGATTCCCATTCGGCGGTAAACAGTTTTAGCCTAATTGTATCGACATTTCGGAGATTCGCGAGGGTCGGGGCGATAAAAGCCACTTCTCGGTGTTGACATTTCATCAATTTGAGTGCCTCGGGCATTTCAGCAGCCGGAATATAATCGTAAACAAAGCTATTGTAATTGTTTACCATGTCTTGGGTCATTCCTACGGGATTGTCTGTCTATTAACTTGATGGCTTTTAACAATTGATTTGTATCAGTACTTGAGTTATATAATATCTAGATTGTAATGTCCTCATAACAGATAAGGGAATGGAAGGTTTTCTCAAGTAATTTGATTACAAAAATCCATCTTTAAATCATTTTGGAATACCTTTTAAGGAAAATGTAGTTGTAGTTGCTTTTATAAAATTATTCCAAGGCATTACTGCTTCTAAGAATTGATTTTTCCAAGCACTTGACTTCTATAAGTCTTACGATTAAATGGTATTATATTACTTAGTTGTTTTTTCTACGAAAGATAAGTAAGAAAAGCAAATAAATTTAATCTTAGAGACTGCAAGTAATGCCAAGAGTGAGACTCTTAACTTTGTTATTAACCAGCAAATCTTAGAGTTCCACAAATTAGTTACAAATATTATGTCAAGGTATTACCATGAATAAACATTTTGTTGTACTTATTCAAAGGGGTGTGTCTTAGTCGTACTTTTCCCATGGTAACTCTCCAATTATGCACTGGCACATAACTAATAATAGCTTTTAGTTAGGGTAGAGCAGGCCCAGCTACTAATTGGTATTTATTCGCAACTGAAAGTGCCACTTTTATGAGTTCTCCGTGAGTCATATTGCCAACAGTCAGTGCATTTTTAGAACCCATCAATCGAAGACAAGGTCGGAAAAAACCCATTTAAAGTGTGTGGAATTTCGAGTTCCCATTTCGTTCAAGAATGATATTCACGCTGCACCCAGTTGACAGCACGTTCGGTGTTTGTTTTCAATGGATATGTTGAGGCTCGCTTAATTGAACGACAATTAATCACACCCAGCGATTAGATAAGGCCAAAGCGATTCGCTCAGGAACACAGATAGCGAGTTTAATTTATGTACTGGCGCTGGAATTTCAAGAAGCCATCTCAAGTGGCCCAGACACGATGAGGGATTGTGGCCATATACCGAGCTATATTCCGGCCAAACTATATTCTATTTTCTGTATCTAGTTCTATTTTGGGAAATCGTAACTTTCCACTGCGAATATCGCATCAATCACTGCTAGCTAGCCTAGCTATATCGACTAAACAAAGTGACTATCTTGACGGAAGGCCCCCTTTTTTGCCGTTATTGAAATCAGTTAATGTCAGTCACGTGCTCCTTGCATTTCCTTCGATTGCGCAATGCCCAAAAGAATTGGATATTTTGTATGGGAGGAGTAATGCCCTCCCTAACGAGTTATGGGGAAATGCCAATGGAATATTACCAAGCCCCCGAAAGCGAAATTCAAATGCGAAACACACAAAAAATTTTAATGAAGCGCGACTGGAACAACAAACAAAAAAGAAATGGCAAAAATGCGAGCAGAAAAGGTAAATAGAAATAGAGGAGAGACCTTAATAAATTGGAGTAAATTATTAGACTAATGAGGAAATTGAGAATGCGGGAAAACATTCTAGAAATAAACTGTGTAAACTAATGGTGAGAGAATCACATAAAAGGTATTCTTAGACCCTTTGTTGCAGTTACTGAACCCTTTATAAGTTTATAGGAAATAAATAGAAGCAAATAAATAATAAATAAGCAATTAAAAAAGGCGGAAAACAATTATTTAAATATCAGCCCGATAAAGAAGAAGCTATTTTTGCTCAACCTTACAGAATGCGGCACCTTAATACGTGGTCTGACTTTGCAGGGTATATATCAATGAAAAACAATATAGACCTTAGTCTAACACCTGATTTTCTCATATAAACTATCAGGAAATGCACCTTAAACTTTTATACGGTCAAAGTACAGGTTCTCCCATCTTCCCTCGTGCAGTTCGTGACGTAATTAGTTTATTGGTGGTCACTTGATCGGCTTCTGTTGTTGTTTTTCTCCGGTTGTGTCAATTAATTGACAAATTCCCAATTCCGTTTTTTGCGCTGCTCCTCCTTTGTGGAGGAGCTGCCTCCCCACACATTTATTTATATTTTTTTCGCCCGCTTTCGTTAGAATCAATCAATTTCAATTGATGAAGGCATCATCTCGAGTTCAGTTAAAAAAGCGCCCAGCCAGCAATCAGAAATTTCTTTTTCCAGTTTCGTGAACTTTGCAACTCGTTTATAAAAATACAATAAAGAACAACGTGGACTGAGGAAAGGAGGATGTTCGCTCGCGCGCTCACTTTGCCATTATTTACGATCCATTTTCAACGTGAACAGGTTTTGGTTATTTAAATTATTCTCTCTGGTTTCGTTTTAATTTAAAACACTTAATTTTGTGACAAGACATCTCGTATTCTTTGAATGTATAGTTTGCCAGATACGGCCTGGTCCCGGCCAGACACTCTGGCCACATGACCGCGTGACCACCAACGGGCTTAGTTGGTCACGAGACCCGCCAACGAGGAACGACCCTAGGCAGATGCATCTAATGGATACACTCCGTCCCTCTTATACAATCGCCACGCCGCCAAATGACTCGCGCTTTTTGTTAATGAACGATCTCTCGAGAACGGGAGACCGGCGAGATCATGTGGCTTACAGTGCAGACGGCGAAAAATACTCGCATGTGAAGGAAACTTAACAAGTAATTGAGTAAAGCAGGTCAGTGACACGTTTTTATGGCAGCATAAAAAATACTAGATCGGTTTGTAAAGTAACTATATCTTTTACTTTATTTAAATAATTTTAAATCAATAAAATAGACGGCAACGCAAATTTATTTTTATGGCAAATACTAATTTAAATGTAAGATAATTTCTCATCTAAAATCTAGTTAGTTTAATTCAAGAGCTATTGCCTAAGAAAAGAAAATGTAATTATTCATATTCTCGAGGATGTATTAAAAATAAACCTTTTTATTCAATTTGTTAAAAAGTTATCTTTGCTTATGTAATTTTTGTAACGACAAAAATGAATAATACATCGTTTGCCCATAAAAATAGTTAAAATAGTCACCTAAAGTAGTTTAAGAAAAGTAAATTTTGACTGTCAGCTGTCAATTCAAGGAAAATAAATTATTCATAATTTTCCCCACAGAAAATCTATTTTAAAACATAAAGAAAGAAGGGGAATAAAGGGCAGAATTATTAATATATTCATTATTTTATTCTTTGTTCTTCCACTAATAGAGTTCCCTCATATATCCTACCCTCACATGATGAAATACTGTCTGGTCAAACACAGTGATCTCTGGGATGATAATAAATTCTGTTCAGTGGACCAAACCGGCTGCCAAATACAAATTTAAACAAAGCCAAAAATAGATCCAACCACAATTGATCGCTTACACATTGAACTTTTCGGGGCGCCCTCTAAAAATAGATAAAACGCGCAGTTTGGCAAAAAATAAAATAAAAATACAAAAAAGTGGAAAAAAATCTGTTTGCTAATCCGTTTAGTTGACGCGTTAATTGAATTTCGCCGGCGCGAACGAAGGCACAGTGACTGCTAAAATACTGCCGTTCATGTCGCCGTGGACTACAACTTAATTGGTTTACCTTCAATTATACTCTGCTGATACGAATGCAAACAAATTCAGACGCAGACTGTCAATAGAGTTGGTAATTTTTTGGGTCAACATACTCGACAAACCAATTTGTCGTTGCACGTCACGACATCCCGACATGACAATGGGAATTATCCGAGTGCCGAGAATATGCCAAAGGTGAGGTAGGAAATGGGAAAAGCGGTGGCCATTTTGCCCCGAAAAACGGGCAATACTTATGTGTTTACCCCAACAATAAAGAACATAAGCCCTGATAATAATTTGGGCAAATAAATGAATCAAGTTTCCTGGGCTTGGGGTTGTAAAACTTCCGTTCAGTCAGTAGTTACAGCGGGAGGGCCCACTGTTCCCCCCATGACTCAAAACGATAAAATAATAAAAACACAATAAGTAACAATAAACAAAGCGCAGAACAGAACAGAAATAGGAAAACAGAACACCAAATGAATCGATCGAATGGGAATGTAATGGAAAAATCAGTAGCCACGCCAACAAGATAAGATTTTCGTTTGTCACCCATCGATTTTGATATCTATTGTACCAAAGGCTATATAGTCATTGGTTGTACATATGTTTGCCTGATATATGACGGCGCTGAATTGGATACCAATATGTTTATCGGCCGGGATTTTCCCTGGAAATGCCCAGACTTTCTCGCTTTGTGACTGGCGTCTGAAAATATGCAATGAATACAATCCGATCCGATTACGCTTGCCAACTTTTTTCCATCGCCCTGGCCAAATGTGTTAATTTCTTAATAATCCCCAGCGGTGGCGAAAATAAACATGGCATAATATATACGGTACACCTCTCTCAATTAGTTTGAAATCATTTACGTAAATATGTGTCGACCGTTAATTGTGGCGAACAGGTGTGAAAATAAGGGAATATTTAGAAGACGATATTTATATTACCTGATACTATTTTCAAGCAATTAGGGGCCTGTTTATTTACAAATAATGTAAGCAAATGACCTTACCCACTTAGAGGGTATTATTTCACTTCTAGCGAGTGTTTTTAAGTACCTTAATAATGTAATTTTAGGTTTTAAAAGGGCTAGATTCTTCATTTCTAATATTTCAGGATAGGTTATATAAGAAAGGATTTTAATCATGAAGATATCGGTATATTATAAGCTTTAAATTTACTTTTAAAGTAAAAGACTAAAATCCTCATTACTTTAAATATAATTAAATTTATTATATTTACTAGAAATATTTGTACTTACAATGCAAGCCTTAACGGACTTCCAAAGATTTCTCCCAAAGTCTTCAATCTTGCTGGTTTTTCCCCGTACGTTCGCCAGTTGCACGACGTTATCCTTGGGTTTTGGGGGTTGGAAAAAGTGGAGGAAGATCGAGAGAGGAGGAATCACTCTGTGTAGTTATTGCCTGAATCGCTTGGATATTGCCCGGTTACGCAGGATGCGCGGAATAGTCACATTGCCGGGGTGAGTTAACGACGCGCACTCGAAATGGAAGGGCTATTGGATGCTTAACTATTATTTAACTTTGCTAATATTGTTAACTTTGGTTTGTTAGCTAGACGATCTGGTTGTTGGTCCAGGATCTCGTAAAACCTCTCTGCTGTCTGGTGTCTGCTCTCCGCTCTCTCTGCTCTCCCGAGGGCTGGGGCCCAGGAGCGCCTCTACTCGCCCTCGAGCTTGATTTTTTTCTTGACCTTGTAACGACGGTTGCGCTGATCTACCACGAACTCATATCGCGATCTCTGCACATTTTCACTATCCAAACTAGAGCTCAGACCCAGCAGGCGCAGGACTCCTAGCGAATACGTTGTGACTGGATTTTGATGCCGGATCGGATGCGAATTCCTTTCTGCCCTGTGCAGCGCTCCTGGCCTGTCCTCTCTTTTTGCTTTTGGGGGTTCTAAGAGAGGCACTAACGTTGACTGATGAAGCGGCGCGCACCTGTCGCGCTTTTATAGGCGAAAGTATCCTGCTCGATCGCCCTCTCGCTCTCGCTCGCTCACTTGCTCTCGGCAAATGCACTTACAGCTGCAATGCAATGTGTTACACCCACGCTCTCTCTCGCGGTATAGCTATCTCCCTTGCGCTCCCGCACTACGGCTGCTTGAGGAAGTGAGTGGACACGAGACGGTATCTGAGCATGTGTCTCTGCGGTTTTCGGCTGGCGCTCTTTTCGCTGCTCGCGCCGCAGTCGCTGCTCTGCCGCTCCAGTGGGGCTCTGCTTCTTCTTGTGCCGCTTCTTCTTCTTCTTCTTTCTCTACTGCTGCTGCTTTCAATCGAGAGTTTTCCCCCTTGCAGCGCCGTCGTTGTTGTTGTTGCAATTATGTAAAGCGTTTGGCTTACTTAAAAACTCTATTTGAAAACAGCTTTGGTTTTTTTTTGTTTTATTGGCTGTATGTGTCGTCTAGTGTGTATTTCGCTTGCCTTGCAGCTTTTTATTTTATCTCGCAATTGTAGTTTCTGTTTTGGTGTGCGAGGTCATCGACGCGCGTTTGCCGAAAAATCGATATTTACACTCGCGCGGCACTGGATAAATGGGTTTGCAGTGGTTTGCCCTTGTTTGTCTACTTTGTCATGGCAGATTTTCCCGAAATCAACAAAGAAAACTCCGCTTTTGAAGCACAAAATTACAATTACAATTGCATTTACTAACACAATCACAGCAGACCGGGCCGCGAATGAAAAACTTTCCGCTACTTTGAACGCACGTTGTGTCACGAAAGAGACGCAAAATCCAATTGGGGAGCCGCAAACACACACAGGCAACTTGGAGCCCGAAAAAGCAATGCTCGTGCTCTCTTTCCTCCCTCTCTCTCTTGGGCTCGCTCTCTTTGCGCAGACTCTTTTTATCGGTCGAGTTTTTATCTTCAGTTTAATTATCTAATTCGTTTGTTAATGCAAATTCTGGATGATGTTTCCTTTCGAGGGAGTTGTGAAATGGGCGTGTAAATGGGTGTAAAGGCGTAATGCGCTCGCGCGCTCTCTTATCCTCCGACAATGACTCTTCTGATGACGATGACGTTGCAAACAAAAATTGTCTCCCTCTCGCTCACGCTCTCGCTGGCTCTCTTGACTAAATGCTCTTTTGGTTCATTTTTGGTGGCTCAATTGTGGGGCATTTCCATTTCAATAAGTCTTACGATGGCAATTGCATACATTATTGCATACTGTTTATCCATAGCTGAAAAGAGAGAAAGAGAGGATGTTAATTAGGACTCGTCGTTAATTGCTTTATGCGGGCGCTGACTTTTCCAAATCCCGATTGCACAATTAAAATTCACACAAACAGAAACAACAACAAGTTCAGATTGAGCAATTAAGCTCAATTGGATGCAATTTACCGTTGGGCGACGGAAGAGAGAACCGAAGAGAACTCAATAATTCACGGGTGTCAAGTTCTTATTCCCTTTAATGAACCCCAGCGAACTTTCGAGAAATTCCACAGAAAGGGGTGGAAAAAGAGGGGGCGAAATAAAATAGTTTCTGCAATTGGCCAGCTCTCAGATTTGCATTTAAATTGACGTGGCTGCAATAAACAAAATTTGATTATGCAAATGCAAAATGGAAAATGAAAAGCAAACAAGAACGCGAAGGCAGCTGGAATCTGTTTACACAAAAATCGCTGGAAATGCAGTAAAGCTCAGGAAAGGAAAGTAATAAAAGAGCAGATACTGCAGTGTAGAGTAATAAATTCCCTTTTAATTAAAAACACATTTCCATTAACTTTACACATTTGCTTTGCTTTCTTTGAGCGAGAAATACGCCAAATAATGCATTTTATGAAAAATCTTGTTGACTTTATTTTACCTAAATAATATATTTAATTCTAAGATTAAGTTAACTGAAATCTTTGAAATCATACGTTGAAATAGCAATGGATTTGAAATCTATTGAAAAGGTGCCCAAAAGTATGCAATGAAATATTTAAGGTTAAACAGCTTCCTATTTTTTTAAAGATACATTTTAACCTTGAGGTAAAATTATCTGTTAATGACTAATAAGCCAGTACTCTTCTAAACTATTCCTAAGCCACGAATAAAGGTCAGTTCACAAAACGTAGGACATCCAAAATCCACAAACATTTGGATAACAAAATCAATATTAGTGTCGAAAGAAAAGCTATAAAACACAGTCGTTAGTCAAATATAATAGATATTTTTCCTTTTCCCTTGTTCGCCATAAAATGTCCAAAATCATTAGCCTTGGGTGGAAAACTCATTTAACCTAAACCCCTAATCCCCTGATTATTATATATCGATGCCTTCAGCTATATGTTATATGCGATAATAGCGCCATAAAATGACTAATTGATTGATGATGTCTGGCACTTAACCCGAGATGGATATTTTGCGTGTCGGCAGTCTTAAAATAAAACAAAATAAACAAGCGAAATTTTCACAAATTCTTAAAACAGCAATTGATGCATATACACATGTTTATGTGTGCGCACATTAAAATGTCTTTGACGTCGCAGGAAAATTCGGCAAACAGAAAAACGGTTTTTAATGTTCTGTATTATTTCGGAATAAAGAAAATAAATAAATTGACAAAAGCAACGTTGAAAATTGTAAACATTGGGAGGAAAATGAAAACATGCTCTGTTTGTGTGCGTGCGATTCCGGATAAAACGGAACTGGGCACTCGAGAAGCCAGAGGAAATGGATGCTTGCAAAAGTTTTTCTTTTGTTTTTAATCCTTAAATAAGTCCTTGATACAATAGAGCCAGGTGCAATAATCCCTAGTCGGATGCTGTGAAGCCGCACACAGAAAACAAAAATGGAAGTAAAATAAATATAGAATTCCCTTTATAGCTAAATAAAATAATTTAACAGTAACTAAAGCAAATTACGTCTTTATTTGATTAAGGTAAACAGGTTATTAGAATTATAAAATTGTATTGCATTTTGAGTTTAGTTTAATGCCTTTTTTCTAAAAAATTACGCATACGACTCGTATGTCAAAAAAATGTTCTTTTCTTTTTTTATTTAATAATTAATTACCCAAGAACTTCAAATTTTAAACTTTTTTTAAGTTTAAATTCCAATTACCTTAAAAACAAATGTATCTGACACACTATTTTCCGCAGTGCAACTTTAAAGTACCGTTACCAGTTGCAACACTTGTACCGCCATTTACCTAATTTTCGGCGGATGTTTCTGCTCTCTCCCCTCTGCTGCTTGTTGTTGCTGGCAAAGGCCACACACTCACTCAAAATTCACGCACACACACACTCGCACGCACGGATGGGGAATCACACGGACGCTGCGAGAGATGAATAACTGTAAACCACACCGGACGAAGAACCAACATCGAATGAGCGGAAAAATAAGGGGCGCACGTGCTCCCAGCAGCGTAGACCAATGCGGGGGAGCATAGAGAAACCGAGAGAGAGAGTGCAATTTCTACTGAATGAAAGCGACAGGCTTCGGGCGACTTCGTGCGACCTCGGCTCCGGTCGGCTGCCTTCGTTTGTAGCGCTCTCTCTCACTCGGTGGCTCTCGCAGTCAACCGAAAAGTTGGCAAGGACGTAGCCGTTGCATTTGTGCCCCGCCCCCACGCCCCACGACGCGATAATTAAATATCGCACATACGCAGCGTTAACTGCGGCTCACATCGCATTTCGGGTGGCGCAGGGCTTTGCCGTTAGCTGTTGCGGCGCTCGCTTTGGTCGCATTTCACGGCTTAATGCCTCTGGCTCAGGGCGTAAAGCCCCGGCGTAATGTAATGTATGCATGTCCTTGAACGCACCCAGCCCCTGTCCCTGCCCCTGCCCCTGATCCAAGCCACCTGCCGCCCACTGCCAACTTTCTAGATTGTTCTGTGCTGCTCTTTTGTGACGTCGGTTGTCCAGAGAAAAAAAACATAAAGGCATTGATTGAAAGAGATAACAATAGGTATTGGCTACTCAAATGTACTTTACGATAATATCTAATCTATAATTGATCGATTTTAAACCGATTTCTACAAAAAAATATAACGAAAATTCAGATTTTTTCCAGCCGTAACGGATACTAATGAAAAAAGCAATTTCTCACTCCTAAAACAGTTCCCATTTAAGTTCATTAAAGTAGAATCAAAAAATAAAATAAAGAAATAATATTAATCAATTTTACACAAACCAACCCCCCAATTTCCCCCAGTGCAGGCATCCGCATACGTGACACTTGACAGCGGTGGAGGCGAGCAGCGTCGGATAATGAAATCGACAACCGATGCTTGGGCACGAACGGGGAAAAAGGGAATTCGGGACATTTATAGTCTTGTAGGACGATGGCTCTTATTCCTCTTATTGCCCATTTTGCGGCTCACAAGTCAAGTGAGCTTTGATGGGGTTAAGTTCCATTCCCCCGAGGAACTTTCACTGAATCACTGCTCGCTTGACCAAGCCCAGGGCAGGGCCGATAAGTGCTATATACTCGTAAGTTTGTATGTTAAGCCCCTTATATCCCATATAATCCCCCTTGAAATCAGTATACACTTTTGGACTCTTGCCAATTGCCGAACATTTTTAGCCAAATCAAAATATGCACGCATACACGGGCATTGCATATTTTCGAGCCCAAAAATATTGTATATTTTATTTATTCATCTGCAGCTGCAGTTTTCCTGCCAGCTTTTCCCATTATTTCACTCATTGTTTCGCTTTTCACCGAAATAATTCAATCTCTTTAGAGAGATTACACAATTTTTGAATTATTGTGATGAAATAGGGCATTATTTGGGATTATATAAAGTCTTATCATATTTGACAAGACCTTTTCGGGGTTTTTCGTTGTAATTTACACATCTCCTTTATCCTTTATATCTTTTAGGAAGAATAAAGTGGTAATTTCACAAGTTTTAATGAGATTTCTGAGTGAATTGAAATTAAGAAAAGGGGTAACATTTCTAAATTATATAGGTTTTTAATATCATACAAGTAAAATCCATTTGTAATGTAACTTCCCCCTTGAATGGAAACCCTTATAGCTGCAATATATACAAGGTCATGGAGGCTATGATTTCACCACCTTTGATGCAACATTTAGGGGTGTACTTTTTCAAGGTCAAAACATATTCTCGTTTTAATTTTGTGCAAGGCCGGAGATAAATTTATCTGTCCATCCGTACATTTTGTATTCGAGTTGTATGCAAATAAATAATACGCGTGACAACCCAAAATAGCTGACCCAAAAAGCCAGTGAGCTGCTTTTCCGGCTATCCTCCCCCCGGAGCGTATCCGTGTACCATTTTCCCTCCCATTCCTTTTAATTGTGCCCCGCTGTCTAGTCTCATTTTTTCGGCCATCAGAGGTCCGAGCAACAATTACCCGCAGACACAACAGCGGCAGCCGTTGATGAGTGGCCATCTCCATGTCCACGTCCAGGTCCGCCCCCAACTCCCGAACGTCCCGTTTTGTGAATGGCATCCGAGGATTAAAACATTGCGCAGACTCCGCTCTATCGATTAGCTGCGGCGACAGCTCTCTCCAGCAAAGCTTGGGGTAGGGCATGGGGTTGTAGATGTGCGACCGGGACCGGGATGAGGATGTGGCCGGGGATGTGGATGCGGATGTGAAATCAACTGCGTAGTTGGCAAAAGTCAGGCTGAGGGGGAAATGTGTTTTCTTCTTTTTTTTTTTTGGGAGGTGTGGCACCTGCTGCTGCTGCTGATGCCACTTTTTTGGAGGGGCAAAAGGTGGGGCTGTCTCTGGCGAAACTTAATGCGCAATTTCGCCATAGTTAGGTTGTTAGAGGAGGGAATTCGCGAGATGTGCCGAAGTGTAGGTCAGTTTGCACACTTTCTCTCTCTCTTCTCGGCCGTCAGTCTATCACGCTCTTTTGGGGCTTCTGGCTCCCTCTCCCTGAATTATAATCGAAAATTGCATGCGAACTCGGGTATCCTTGGCACCAAAATAGTGCAATGCCCCCACGCTTTTTCCCGAAGCTGTCAAAAACAAAAAAAATGCAAGTGACGTGAGCAAAAAAAGAAAGGGTTGGCCCAATGGGGTTAGAAGTGGGAAGTACAGTCGAAAATATAACTCGCTTATCACCAATTTTATTTTGTTATAAAATTGTTTAAAAGTGCTATGAATCCTAAACAAAATTTTGAGGTATTTATTAGTTTATTTGAATAAGTTTAAATCTAATAAACCCTCTAAGCAATGGGGTTCTTTTTCTTGCATTGTACTAGAATTCCCAACTAAACATTCAGCGCGGAGTTGGGACCACATTGGCAAGCTCAGAAACTGATTTATATCCAAACCTGCTCCCGAAATAACCTTTTCTAATGTTACACACATCTATAATGTTCTTCAGAAACTCAGAAACCCTAAACATTTACCTTTGAAAACCTTGTCTAGTAAACATTCCCTAAAAATTTAAGTTACCTTTCTACAATTCTACAAGTATTTCGCTCCCATACCTGTAGAGCAACGTTAAATGTATAATTTTTATACCGGAACCAGACTATACAAGACATAGATCATCGACAGACATGGTGATAGTTCGTGGAATGTACGAGATAACGGAGCTGGCGGCGGGCTGCATTGGATCCGTGGGACTCTACATGGCCGGCTGCAACGTGCTGCCTCTTCAGTATATTCCCGATCTTCCGGCTGCGCTCTTTGTCCTCTCGACGGTAATTGTGATGCACCACTTGCGCGTGGTTAACTTTCCGCCGGTACAGAAGCTGTGGCACCTGCTCGTGGAGTTGGTGACGCTCTATATCGTCACCCAGCTGCTGGTGGCCTTCGTTTGGGAGCAGTACCACGCGTTGTTGGATACGGCCCGGGATGGATTGCTCAAAACTCGCCTGGGGCTAATCTTCCTGCAGAATTTTCCCAATTTTATGCTGTTTTTGCGCCAGGACGTCTGCTACATCGGACAGCTAGTGCTTTCCCTGTTTGTCATCATCAAGGCTCTATGGTACACCAACAGCTTGGACTATGTGCTGCCCCAACGCCGTATTTACCAGTACTACGACAGCCAGGACCCTGAGATGATCCTATCCTTCGGCTGGGAGGGCCCACCGGTTCTGAGACGTGCCCGGCGCCGCAGAGGTAGTCAGCACGACGATCTATGAACGCCAACCCATGAAATGATGTTCGATATTTCAAGCCAACACATAAATTAGACACGTATTACCAAGGCGAACGCTTGCCCAGGGCAGTGCACCCAAAATGTAAGGCCTTGCATGCTTCACAGTGCAGAGGCTACAACCATTTTTAAAATTTCCCGCGCTAGTTTATAACAATCGATTAACGATTAGCCCAATCGGAATCGAAATTGATCAGATGTCCATCACTAGAAGAAGAGAAGATCAGGAAACAGCAAGATCAGACAAAAACAATTAACATTAATATAAATAACTAGCAGTAATCCTTTTGTTTCTTTTTTTGCTGTGAGGATAAGGATCAGGGGATGGCGTTCCTTTGCCCCGTGCGCATGCGGCGCGATAAGAAGAAAGGTAAGCCAATAGTGAAGCGGAAGTATCTGCCAAAAACGAAAGACTTTAGTCACGAACTCTGTTGCTTGGTACACAGAGAAAAAATATTGGTAGGATCCTATTAGGTACCGAGGAAAGTATGAAAGTTAAAGAAAACTTAAATAAGTAATATATCTGATTAAAAGAAAAAGATTAAATATTAATCTCAAATAATTCCAGCCACAAATGCCAGCATCGAGAGAGATCTGCCCGCTGTGGGGGGACTGGGCATGGGCAGGATAACTGGCTCCTCCAGCATTGAGACTCTGGTGCGTGTGGGCATCGAAAAGGAGCACGGATTGAGGTAGGTCCACCTAAAATATCTCACACAGCATCTATAATATCCATCTTGAACCCCCATTTAGTCCCGATTCCAAGATGGTGGTGCTGCACGACTTCACGCCCTGTGTGGACGATGAGCTGGAGGTGAAGCGGGGACAGCTGGTGAACATCCTGTACAGGGAGAATGACTGGGTGTATGTCATTGGCCAGGATTCGCGTCAGGAGGGCTTTATACCCTTCTCCTACTGTGCTCCCTGCAACACCCAGTTGGCGGACTTGGCCGTAAAGAAGAAGCTGCCCCGGGAACAGTGCCCCGAGCAGCCGATCGATGAGAATTTGCCTCTCCTGGGAGCGGACAACAAACTGGATGTGCTCTGCGATGAGGTCCTGAACCCAGGGTCTGCCAACAGCATGGAGAACATACTGCTAGTGGAGCCGGAGTGCACGCCATTCGTTAAGGAGCCCTCCGGTCGCTGCATCGTTCTGTACACCTTTATAGCCCGGGACGAGAACGATTTGTCCGTGGAGCGGGGAGAGTTTGTCACCGTCCTCAATCGCGAGGACCCCGACTGGTTCTGGATAATGCGCAGCGATGGTCAGGAGGGCTTCGTTCCGGCCAGCTTCATCTATCCGGCGGACAGTGTGCGAGTGCTGCAGCAGCAGAAGGCCACCCTGAATGCCATGGAGACCATCCTGCAGCAGGGCCAGCAAGGACAGCAGCAACAACAGCAGCAGCAGACCCAACAGCAGCAGCAGCAGCCGCCACTGGGATTGGGAACGGATGACTTGCGGTACCATGGCACCGAGCTGGTGATGCTGTATGACTACAAGGCGCAGGCTCCGGATGATCTGTACCTTTCGGTTCGACGGGGGGATTGGATCTATGCCGATCTGAACAATCAAACGGTGGACGGATGGCTCTGGGCTTATGCGCCCAAGACCCGCAAGTATGGATTCATTCCCAAGGCCTATGCCCGGCCGCCGGCCATGACGAGTCTCTGAGAGATGCGCCCCCTCCCACCCTCTTCATTATCATCATAATTAACACATTTTGGTTTAGATTTAAGTTCTTTACATCCCATATCGTGCCACCATTCCATTGAGTAATAAATTGTGCCTTAGGTTTATTTTTTGTATGTGAGCTTGCATAACACATTGTATACATTGGTTATCTTTGCACTTAATCTAGGTATAATTCATTAACTTTAGGTTGCCCGTAAACGAATATCAAAAATATCTAAGATTGCCTTCCATTCAGTACCAGCTTGGGCAGCACTTCTAGCTAGCAGCTAGCTTCTAGGTCTAGACTCTAGAGATATGAATACTAAAGCACTGACGGAGCGGAGCGGAGGGTGCTCCTCGATATGCACTTGGGTTTGGATTGGATACGATCGGTGCGAGTGCGTAGAGTTATGCTCAGCATAATGTAGTACGCACACGCACATCCAACTGGATTTTGGAAGGGTTTCTCTACTTTAGGCCCAGAGGTTCTGCTTCGTTGGCCGAGGAGCAGTGCGAGCAGTTGAGGTCCACGTTTCTGCAGGAGTTATAAGGAATATTATGGCCTTACCTTACATTAGCCAAAAGTACTCACTTCATAGCCTCCCTCAGCTGCTCCTTCTCGTTCATCTCGTCGCGCAGCTTCTGCTGCAAGCTGAGTATGAGATCGTTTTTGTTCTGTATCTGCAGCTTTAGATGGGCGATGGTCTCCTCCTGGGCCTCAAAAATGGCCTAAAAACCAAGAATAATCATAAGAAAAAGCTCCTCCTAGATATATAAATCCTCCTTCCTACCCGACACTCCTCCATGGACTCGGAATACGAGGGTGGCTCATCCAGGCAGAAAAACTCCCGCACCAGCTTGCACTTTCGCAGCTCCTCCTTGGCCATTACCGAGTTGACAAAGATCTGCAGGCCCTGCACGCGATTATCCAGGAAGACGGCATTGAAGTTGTCCCCAAAGAGCTTCTTGCGCGGCAGCATGAGGGCCAGCTTGGGAAAGGACTGCTTCAGCTTGCCATTTAGCCGGACAAAGTCCGTGTAGCGCCGCATCACCAGCCAGCAGTCATTGGTCTCCGGGTTCTCCACGCGCAGCTTGTAAACGGTAAAGCGTGCCCGCTCCTCCATTACCTCGTAGCCAATAATGGGCACGCGTAGCACGGCATTGGGATCTACGGGCGGGGCCTGGGAGCCCGAGGAGAGCGTCATCTGGCTGGCGAACATGGAGTGAGAGTTGCCGCCAGTGAGACGGGAGCTGGTCTGGCTGTAGCCCAGGCTACACTCGCTCATGCGACGCGGTGCCCTGGTGCTAACCTCCAGGCTGTCTCCATGATTTCCCCCAGCATGGTGGCCATAGGAGGATTGGGTTAAATCCCTATGGGAACGAGCTCCGCCTAGCATGGCGCTTCTATTGGAGTTTGGGGACCTCGTCGTATGCTCGTAGCTGTGCGAGCTTATTCTTTGCAGACACACCTCCGACTTGGCGTTGGCCGCGGTCAATGTAGCACCAGAGTTTTGCTCCAGCAGAGCTATGCCAACATCTCCCTCCGACTTGCTGCGCAACAGGCTGCTGTTGATGTTGTTTCGGCACTTTTCCACTTGTCGCAGGTCGGGACTCGAGTGGCAGCGGCGGCCCAGGAGCTGCCTCTGTCGGAACAGCGACTGCTTGCCCCCGAAGCGATTGGTAGAGCTGTTGCCTAGAGTTTGGGCTAGAGATTTCTTCTTCGGTGACGTCGTTGTTGCTGTGCTGGCCTTCTTGAAGAGCGACGACGATGTTTGTGTTTGTGGCGCCCTGGCAGTTCCTGTGCTGTTGTTGCTATTGTTGTGGCTCTTTCGCAGCGCCCGCAGTGACATTGCTTTGTTTTCCAACTGCAGCTTTGCGTGCTACATGACTTTTAATATTTTTTTTTGTTTAATTCTTCACAAACGTACGTTGTCGTTGTTGTTTTTCTTTTGTAGTTCACGCAGTGTGACCATTCCCGTTTTCTCTTTTAAGAAATTCCTGGCCAGATCATGATACAATAATATAGGGTAGTCTCATTAGCTTTGGCGGGGATGATAAATTTTCATCTGAGATACATGCTAGAATAAAAATAAAATAATAAGCTAATGAGACAATGTTATATAGTTGTATGAGCTGAACCTTTGAAAGGAGTCTCTGCAGTTTGTGTACACTTACAGCTTATAATTCACAACGGGTTCTAGCAGTCAGCAAGTGGTAAGCACGCTAAGTACTCATGATGGGTACCTCTACCTCTCTCCTTTTCACTCTCTTCTTCGTACTCTTTCTCTCTCCTCTTTCCCTTTCCCTTTCCTCTCTCCTCTTTAAAGCAAGGGTGCTTTCCAGTATGGGCGCACTTACCCTTTGCGTTGCACTATAATTCACAATGGGTTCTAGCTGTCAGCAGGCGGTAAGACTTCTACTGAGGTGCACATCATTATTTTTCTTCTTCCTCTTCCTTTCTGTTTATTAATATATTATTTGACAGTGCTTTCTAGCAAGTTTCTCTGAAAGCGAAGCGGGAGAGCTGAAAGCTCAAAGGTGATGACACTACCTTATACTATTGTACTATGGACCCGATTGCCTGGGTTATCGAAACTGGTGGCGGCAATCAGCTGTCGGCCTATCGAAAATGGAGCATGTGGTAAATATTTTTGTTTATCCCAGAAACTTGAAATAATTAAGGATTTTCATTAGCACAGTGACACCAGCGAGCTCATCCAAAGACTTGTGAGTCTGAGTGTAACTGAAAATGCCGAGGAAATCGCAGGTATACTCAAAAACCTGCGCCTGCTACTCACACAAAGCAAGGAAAATCAAGAAACTCTGGCTAGGAGTGGCGAGTTTTCCAGCTTCCTCGATGCCATAGCCTTCAACCCGCTGATGCGAACGGAGCAACGGGTGGTGCACAGTTTGTCGCTCCAAGTGCTAGCAAACAGTGTGGTCAACAATGAGGTTACCCAAAGACTGACCTGGAATCAGCACGGTTTGAAGATCGCTGAACAAGCCTATGCTTCACCGCTTGGCAGCTCCAACAACGTGCTCCTGATGATCATGTACAACATATTCCTGACTAACCGCGGTGGTATTATAACCGACCAGGTGGCGCTCCAGACCTGCGTGCGGCTGTGGCGGGCCCTTAACGAGGCACAGTGCACCTACAACTTTGAGTACTTGCACTTCTTTCTGGAGCATTTTATCGTGCAGAAAGGGCGTGCCTGCGTGGCCAGTTACCAGAAACTGGACACCGAGGATCGAGTTGCCTTCCTGGACTACGTGGCTCATTACCTGGGCGAGAATAGTCCGAATGGTGAGGTGACCCTGTTCCTGCTGCAGCACTTTGCCAAGGAGTTTCGCCTGAAATCCGATTGCATCCTACGCGAAACTCTAAAGCTAAAGCACGAACTGCATCCCCGCGAGGTCCACACTCTCCTGCGTATCATTGCCAGCGTCAGTGGGTCCGAGAAGTATGCCAATGTCTATGCCACAGATCAGTCGCTGTTCATCAACGTGAGCAGCCTGCTCAGATGCGTGGTAGCCGCGGGCAAAGAACCCGATGGCGGGGGCTTGGACAAACCCATGACCAAGCTGGAGGAGGTGGCTCTCACCTCGGGCATAGATGCGGGCTACGAAAAGCAGGTCTCTTACGAGCTGAAAACGCTTCTCGTGCGCTGCTCCGCCAATCTTTTGTATGAGAATAAGGAAAACAAGGGCTATTGCCTGGACACACAACTGCTGCCGGCTCTGCTGGAGTGCACAACGATGGATGCGAGGAATCCCTGTAAGATATGGCTTAGGTTACCTTAATTAGGGAAATACAAGCTGTTTTATAGCTCATTAAGTGGTAAAAATCGAGGTTTTTAATGAAAGAAGTAAAGTAATTGCTACATTCTTTATTTTTATTGAGATACTGCTAAAAGTTTATAAAACATTTAATTAATAGCTTAATATATATTTTTAAATGATTAATTAGACACAATTTCCCTTACATCTCAGTTTAATAACTCCTTTTTAATTGAAGAAGTAAAGTAATTGCTACATCCTTTATTTATGAAGAGATTTAAATCTATTACAGCATAAAATATTTAATTCACTTAATTAATAGCTTAATATATATTTTTAAATGGTAATTAGACACAATTTCCCTTACATCTCAGTTTAATAACTCATTCAGAGACACCCGTTGAGACCATTTATCAAAAGAATAATTTTTATCCTTATTGCCAACACATTCCTTGCTTTGAAAAACCATTTACACTTTACAGTTCATAAAACTACTAAGTAAATGTGATTATTTAGCGAAAATGCTTTGATTTGATTAATATTTTAGCCAGTTACGACTTGGCACCGGAAATTATTCATTTACATGCTAATCCTTTGATGGTCGATTAAGTAAAATGCTTTTATCTTTTCTTCCCCTCCCCAAGTGATGCGCGAGTGGAGCATCTTGGCCATCCGGAATGCCTGCATCAACTGCCCGGAGGCGCAACAGGTGATCGCCGGCCTGACCATGCAGGGCTCGGCGCCCAATGACATCCTCACCGAGCTGAATCTGGACATGGGAGCGCTACGCATCTCGGACAGGCGGCAGTAGCCCCCACACACGACCACTGGCTGGCCCCCAACAAGTGGTTAGCTAGCTGTCTTTCGCACCACGTCATCCTCCGCCGCCGCTGCCACCCCAGTCGTTGCCCTTTTTTTTCGGGGAGGGCGGTTTACGAGTCGCTAATGGTATGCCAAAACGCAGATCCAACGGCATTCATAAACGCGATGTCAACGGTTTAATGGCACAGCCGGCGGAAGAGAGCGGCGCGCGGACGGAGCAATGTCGGACGATGGCTAGCGTGGCTAGCGAGGAGGATATAAAAATAGCTGCCCATGTACCATGCTCTGTGTACCATTAAAGAGAGATGCCTAAATCCATCTAAATTCTAAATTTGTGCACACACTGCCTGCCGCAGCAGAGGCAGCAGCAGCAGCATCGGCCGAGTCGAGTTGAGTTCATGTTTATGGCGCAATTAAGCAAACGATGACGTCGGTCGGGTGCCAGCCCCAGCCCCAGCCCCGGCCCCAGAGATTCCTGCCTCCGGCTAGTTGCTGCAGGTGGCAGCTCCTCGGGCCCCAGCCCACGCCCGCTCCCAGCGGCGCGTATGTAGAACGATTTTTTATGTTTATGCTGGCTAACAATGGCTACGCTCGCTACGCCGACCGCTGCCTGTTGCCTTTGTTTTAGCCCGCTCCCCCGAAATAACAAGAAGGCATGGGCATGGGGCAAACGACAACCACTGGTGGCTAGTAGCCAGTCAGTCTGTGCTCTGCCTTGGCCAGCAGCAGACGGAACCGTACCGATCGCCGCCAGGAGCAGAAGCCGAAGCATACGCCAAGATCGCGCTCTTTCATTCCGATTTTTTCGCCCAGTATATATCTAATTTATTTCGGTTGTTATCGCGGGCTCCATCTCGGGATTTTTAGTATCGTCCGTGCCCATAAAAACTAAACACATCATCATTGTCCGTCCATAAACAAATCGGTGCCCCCAGAGATCTCCGTTGCATTGTTGCAGCTTTAATGGTAAACATTGCACGGTTCGCCTGGCTCTTATATAACCATAAATCAGGACGCCTGTCAGGCGCCTAACGCCCGCTGACAGTGGATCAGCGGCCTTTATGGCCGAGGAGCAGAGGAGCAGGCATCGGGCAGATCCCAAATCCAAATCGGATTCAGAGTCCGCTGCCTGGCATTGGCATTATTTATGCGGGGCATTAATTAAATACACATTTCTCAAAATTCGCGTTCTTTAACGTTTTATGCCGGGCATGAGGAGGAGGATGAGGTGGATGATGAGGAATTCGACGTGTTGCGACGACGGTTGTGGTGCTCCTCGGCACATACCAAAAATACAATGGCCGCCGCCGCCGACACAGCAAGTAAAACAAAGGCTGAAACACACAAAACAAATAAATAAATAAATAAATAGAGGCGGGCGAGCAGCGCGTTTATTTCGGGTTTTCTCAAAAAAATATATAAAAATTTTGCCCTGTCAAAAGTGTCAATAAACGCGCCCAAAAAATAGTGACAATAGGATGGGGATTAATGGCGGTTGCCAGTCAGGAATCTGTTAAACGTTCTTAAAGTAATGGCAAATTGCTTAAAAAATAATAGAAGAAAAAAGAAAGTGAAGCAGGCTTATTTTCGAGCTAGTAATGCCTTTGATCGATTCTAAATCGATAAATATCGGAGTTCTACCAGCTCTAACTCCTCCGATGACGCACTTCATGACGCAAGCGCCCAACTCCTCCATCTCCCACCGATGATGCAAATGCAGCTGCAACTGCAACGGCCAAGATCTATTCCCGGAATAGATCGCGGAAGTGGAGGAGGAGTTCGTGTGGGAGGAGAAGAAGCTGGCGCCGCTTGCCTTTCCTCTGGGTTTTCCCCTGAAGATGACAATTTCGGCAGCCACGGAACAAAGACGGAATAACGAAAATATCATAAATTCGGAAGGCATCCCACATGGCACACAGGCAGCCAGCAGCACTAACTATGTATATGGCACTTGTGCACGCCATCCCGGCCCCCTACCCATGCTCCTGCTCCACACCTGCCACCCACTCGGAAACTCGGAATAGGCGCACCTAATTCTCGCCAAATATTCCGCGAAGAAACGAAATCATTTTGACGAAGGAATTCGCATTTTTGTCATTTATTTTCCGCGGGCCTTTGGACGTGTCCACTAATTTGCTTAATTTCTGTCAAAAGAAAGAAAAGAAATCTGAAGAAAAGCCTGAGAAATCCGTTTTTCGAGTGAGAATTTCTGGTCGCCGTGGCAACATGTAAATACATAAATAAAATAAGAAACGATTTATCCAAAACAACATAATTAATGGGCACGTTTTAGGGGAACGCGCAAGCATAAACAGTTTAGGTTAAGATAATAGGTTTGAGTTCCGGAAATCGATAAGGTTTATTAGAATGAGGCTAGAAAATCGAGTTTATTAAGGGTTTAATAGGATAATAACCCTAAAATTAAGAATATAGTACGACTATACTATTATATGTAAGTTTGTAATTAGAAAAAGTGATTTGTGGACTTGAATTTATGTCAAAAACCCACCAAGACATCACTGTACGATGCAGTTTTTAAAGATTCATCTCTAAAACAGACAATACTTTATCTAATCCAAAGAAATATATTATATTAGTGAAATTTAAAAAGTAATAAACATAAGAATGTTATGATTTTTCCTTTAAATACGTTTTTCTCTGCCATTTTCATAGTCCAAACTCTCGTTTTGCCTAGCGCTGTACGATAAGTTTAAAAATAATATATATTGTTTAAATTAGAGAGATATCGGGCGATGTGATGGGTTGTCCAATGGCGTAGGCCCGGTAAAAACACCTGCCGTACACCATGAAAACGGCCGTGGCGCCCAAGAATGTCCCACATGTGTGCGATGTGTCCGCATGACTTCATTTGCCTACAGAGAGCAATAAAAGCTGGTTAAACCGCCACCACCTCCCACTCACCACTCTGACACTGTCTGGTCTCATCTCCTTCCTCCCACCAGGAACGTGCGCTGTTCCATGTGCGTGTGGATTGCCCGTTGCCATCGTCCAGAG
>VNJO01001783.1:0-22634 GCA_008042535.1 Drosophila tani | reverse complement strand
ACGAGGTACAAAAGTGCTTTGAGGGGCAGGGCTTTTGTGACTCGGTTGTCAATCGAGTCCTCTCCTGGAGCCTTTTTGATTTTAAGTCCTCGGATGTCCTTCTTTACCTCCGGCAAGGTTACAGGGGGCACTGGGAGCTCCAACTGGTGCGTCCTGTCAAGGGTTTCTGCAACAAGCTGCACTCTCCTAGCAGAGGAAGTACTGAATGGAGTAAACCTGCTCTCCAGGTCTTCAGCAAAGGTTTCTACCCGGTCCAGAGTGGATTTTGCCCATGTGCCATCAGACTTCTTAATAGGATACCTAGGGGAAGCTTGCCTCTTGTAAGCTCCGGTAAGCTTCCAGAGTGAGAAATTGGAGCTTGCATCAGCTGTAGCGTTTTGTAGCAACCGGTTTGTCGCTTCAGCTTTGAGCAGGGATAGCTTTTTCCTCACTCAGTTGGATATCCTTCGGTACAGCCTGTCTATCCTGAGGTCATTAGTGCGAATGAACTCGCGTCTGAGTCTCATTTTCAGGAGTAGCAGTCCCTCATCTTCATCCGAAAGATCACTCCGAGGTCTTATTGGGTGAGGATTAATAGGCCTGGTTGGGGCAGCAGCTGCAGCAGCTTCTCCTATATTAGCCAGTAGTGTGCTAATCGCAGAGTCCACTTCTTCCTTCGTGCTCAAGGTAGTGCCAAGCAAAAGGGAGTTTGTCAAGGACTGCCTGAACACCGGAAGACTTGAGCCAGGGTTTAGGAGGCTGACTCTGGCACATAATAACAATAACACAAATCATGTAAATTACACTTTAAAATGTTAACTCGATACGAAAACATGCATGGATAAAAAGATTTATTTATAAAAGTTTACCCGCTATAATTAACCCCTGTAACCCCTGATCCCATTTGGAGCTCCAAGTAGGCAGGAAAACCCTGAAATGGAAGTAGAGGTCTAAACAAGTCTATGTATATATACATATATATAACGTCGTGGAAAACACAACCTACAGCCAATTTCTTATTTATTTTTGTTCTTTCCGTCACATATTTATGTATGTCTATGTATCGATCGTTGAGAATGTTGCTTTGGCCCGTGGTGAAGACAGACTGTAATGTAAAAACTTGTTAATGTTAGGTCAACAATTTCTGTAATATATGCAAGCATTAGAACGTGGAAAAAAAAAATGTATTGCTAATTATTTACCATGGGGCAGGGGGGTGGGGGGAAATAATAAGATGAGCCGATAACGAGGAGTAAGCCGACCGAGCCATGTGAGGGAGACGCAGGCGAGCAGGAAACGTCCTGATCTCAGGTAGGGAGCGTGCGTCAGGGCATTACCAGCCACGCCCCAAATCCTTGGTCCGACGAAATGGAGAGTAAATATAGTCCTCGTAATTGATTTTGTTCCGTTGGTTATTTGGTTGTTTTTATACCCGGTACCCATAGGGTACAAGGGTATAATAAGTTAGTGCCAACCGAGAATGTATGTAACAGGCAGAAGGAGAAATCTCCGACCCTATGAAGTATATATATTCTTGATCAGCGTCACCAGCCGAGTCGATTTAGCCATGTCCGTCTGTCCGTCCGTGTGAAACAACAGATCTCAGAGACTACAAGAGCTAGAGTTGCCAAATTTGGTGACAACATTGGAATTTGTTGCTCGCAGATCAAGTTTGTTTAAAATTTGGCCACGCCCATTTCCGCCCCTGAAAATCATTAAAACGTTATATTAGCTATATGGGTGATTTTCGGCTTAAAGTTAATAGATACAATAAATTAATAAAATAGAGACGGAAGTTTCCTGAAAACTTCAATAAAATCGGATGATAAACATGGGAGATATCAGCAATAAGGTTTGAATTTTAACACACCGCCCTAAGGCACTGCTGTTGCAAGCTGTAGCCGACAGGTGGCGCATTCGAGCCTTGGCCGTGCGATATAATGGCGCCAATGTATGTATGTACAATGTATGTATGTACAATTTTAATTTGCCTTTTAGTGTGAAGCGCAAACGTTTAGGTACCGGGTATCTCACAGTCGAGTACAGTCGACTGTAGCTTTCTTACTGGTTTTTTTTCCTTGTTTTGTTTTTGTTGATCCAGCAATCAGCTGGGTTTTATGGTTTGACCTGTGGGCATCGGGGAAAAATCCCTCCCTGAGGAGACTGCAGGTTGCAACATAATGGCGCCCAATCTTTAAACTGGGAGTGGGGTGGAGGAGATCTCGGTAAAGGACCCTCAAGCCCATACGCAGTAAAAAGAGAGAAATAAAAATGTTGTCCAGTCGGTGGCTGTGATCCCGGTGGTTCCGGCAGTCCAGGTTGGGAAGCGAGCCGATGGCTTATGGCAGCTAGCAAAAGCCGCCCAGAATTGCTCGGCCGCACGAAGACCTGAGAGGCTGGGGAAAGAAACCACAAAGTAATTGTTCTTCTTGTCAGTATTGTTTGTTTTGGTATAATGGCGCCAAACAGAGATCCTCTAAGGGGGAAAGGGTATGACACTAGTGGCTACGAAAGGATACTAGTTGGCTACAGATGGCCCATGAAGACACAGGGTCTACCATGCGATGCATCCGGAACGACCAAAGAACCTACAAGTGCATCCGCGGCGTAACTGGACAGCAAGCGAAGTTAGGGACGTGAACACCCTCGGTACTCTATCTTCCCAGTCGAAGATAGCAGACATCAATGGAGTTCACAGGAATACCGTCGTCGGTAGGGAGGCAATGCAGAAGCATGAGGATGGTTGGCTTCGGTTAGGCTTTAATTTTTTTTCCCCCTTATGATTGTTGTGTTATTGTTGATTGGCTAGAGTAAAGACAGTTAGGTGTTAGACATATATAGAATAGCTTGAGGATATTGGGTAGGGAAGTGTATGCAGAATACATACAATTTGCGGTCCAGAAGCGGTAGGATGACCACGAAAACTCCCACGTCAGAGAGTCGGCAGCCGCAGGACGAAGAGATGGAGTCCGGAGGCGTCCAGGAGGAGGCATGGAATGACTCTCCTCCACGCATGCAGATTCCGGGCGAAGTCGCGTCCTAGGTCAACGCCGCTGTGGCTCAAGCGTACCAGACGCACCGGATGGCGTTATCCGACAACGTGAGTCGGACCGTCCAGGAGGAAATCCGGCGCGAGTTCTTGGAGATTATGGGGATAATCAATGAAGTTATCCAGCCGTTGAGACAGACAGCCGCCGCAGTTCAGTCGCTGCAGCAGCAGTCGGCGCAAAACGGGACAGGCGTCGCACAGGGCTCAGGAGGACTAAATCCAGCAATCAGTACGGGATCGTACGCCAAAACCAATCCCGCCAGTAGTGCCCGAGGATCTCCACCTAAGCCGCCTCGGAGACGTTTCAACGACGAGGACATCGGAGTCGGTGATAGGCAGCATCCAGGAAGGCGACAGCAGATGCCCGAGAGAAGCTAACTGGATCTCCAAGGGGCGTCGCACAAGTCGAGAAGCGCGGCGGATCGAGCCGGATATCCGGAAAGGAGGGAACCAGCAGTTAGAGGAGGTCGAATCGACAAATGGGAGATATATTTCGATTGAGACCCGAACAAACTTTCCGTTGAGGACTTCGTTTTCCGGGTGGAGTAACTGAGGCGCCAGTCTCGATGTCCCTGGGAGCAGGTACTGGAAAACTTTCGCAAGCTTATGAAGAACGGAATGGTACTGGCAGTACGTCAGGGAGAATCCTCCACAGACGTGGGAAGATCTGAAGGAGAGTTTGGTATCCCGGTTCCGAGGCATTGGAGGAGAGTTTGAGCGTCGACGGGCGTTACAAGATCGACGGCAGCAGCATGGTGAATCCGTGGGGGAGTATTTCCGGGTCATGCGTCGATTGGGAAACAGACTTCTAGCCCCGATACCCGAAGCGGAGATGGTGAGGGTCATAAAAAAAGGACTCAATACCGAGATCGCGAGGTATGTGTACGCAATGAGAGTGTACAGCTTGGAGCAGCTGCGGAAGGAGTGCCTCGAAGTGGAGGACGCGTTCACGAGACACGATATCAGAGCGACTTACCGCGGTCTGGCCAAGACTCAGCCGAGTGGACGTCAAGTGGACGAGGTGACTGCAGAATCCGAACGCTAAGCGGAAGTAGAGGACGGAGTCGTCGAAGAGGTTGCCAGGCCAAGGCTCTGCTGCTGGAATTGCGGGCAGAATGACTACGGATTTCGCGACTGCCCCTCTACAAAGCGAAAGATCTCTTGCTATCGCTGCGGGAAACCGGAGGTGGTCACTCCAAACTGTCCAGTTTGTGCGGGAAACGGGTGGACGAGCGCCGGAAAGGCGGGAGAGCGACGCTCGAGCTACCGCCCAACCGCAAATGGTATCTGAGGAAATAAATTAAGTATAAATATTAATAGCTTAAGATATTTACCGGCAGAAGAAAGGATGCAGAAGTTCCTCGAGACACGGAACCGGATTTTTCAGAGCCATCGCCTGGAAGGGATGCGGAAGGTCAGCTTGATACTACTAAAAGCCAGAGCCAGATTTCGGCAGAGACATCAGACCAGACGGAAAGTTGTCGAAGCCGTTTGTCGTGGGATGGAAAGCGATCCGAGAGTCTTTGCGGAGATATCCATCCGGGGCAAACGGATTTCCGGGTTGCTGGACACCGGCGCGTCCGTCAATGTTCTCGGGAAAGGCAGCCGAGAGCTGCTGGAGGAGATCAGTGTACAGATGGACAGATATGTCCATCCAGTGGAGTACAAAGGTGTCGCGAAGAAACTTACCTTACGTATTTCCGTATTTGGAACAGGCCATGTACCTCGGGATCGACTTCTGGAGGCGGTTCGAACTGGCACCCGTGGTACTAGGAGATACCCGCCCACAATCCGAAGGCAAAAGTGGACGAAATCTGGGATGCAACCAACCCGTGGCTAGACGGAAAGGCAGCGAAGGACTCCTTAGTCGAGGCGTGGGATCTAAAAGACAGCGAGGAGAACGAATTAGAAGCGGTAAAGAAGCAGTTCCTGGCTTTTGAGGACGTAGGACTTGGAAAGACATCGGTGGAGAAACACAGGATCCAACTCGTGGAGGGCGCAGAACCATTTATGGACCAGCATTACCCGCAATCACCGGCCATGCAGGAGATCGTGTGGATAGACGTCGATGAGATGTTGGAGCTAGGCGTGATTGAGATCAGCGAGAGTCCGTGGAGTAACCACACCACAGTAGTGCGAAGGCCGGACAAAAATCGGTTTTGCTTGGACGCACGGAAGCTCAACGTCTTAACCGTGAAGGATGCTTACCCGTTACCATGCATCGAAGGAAATCTGTCCAGGATCGAGCAGCCCTACTACATTTCGAGCGTAGACCTGAAGTTCGTCATCATGCCATTTGGCCTATGCAACGCGGCCCAGAGGTTATGCCGTCTCATGGATAAGGTGATTCCCACGCAGTTAAGATCAAACGTCTCTGTATACCTTGACGACTTGCTCATCATCGCGCCGGATTTCGAGACGCACCAGAAGTATCTCCGATTGGTCGCGGAGTGCCTGAGGAAAGCGAATTTGACGATTGGATTAAAGAAATCGAAATTTTGCTTCAAGTCGTTGAAATACCTGAGTTTCATCATCGGTGGCGGGACGCTCCGGATGGATCCAGAAAGGATCGTAGCGATCCAGAATATTTCCGAGCCGAAGTCGGTGAAGGAACTTCGAAGTTTCCTGGGTACGGCGGGGTGGTATCGCCGGTTTATCAAGGACTTCGCGGGCTTGGCGACACCGCTCACAGATGCGCTGAAAAAAGGGATGAAGACAAAGTTAGTGCTGACCGTCGAAGCCGAAAGTGCGATACAGACCCTAAAAATAGCGCTCACCTCTACCCCGGTATTGGTACACGCGGACTTTAAGCGTCCGTTCTACGTGCAGTGTGCCACATCCAACCATGGCGTAGGCGCAGTCCTTATTCAGCTCGACGAGGACAAAAACGAGCGACCCATAGCTTTTTTCTCTGCGAAATTGAACAGACACCAAATTAATTATTCGGTCACAGAGAAAGAGTGCTTGGCGGCAGTTCTAGCAATAGAGAAATTCCGGCCGTACGTGGAACTCATGCCGTTTACGGTGATCACCGACCACGCCAGCTTGAAGTGGCTGATTTCCCTGAAGGATCTCAGCGGTCGTCTAGCGCGATAGTCACTAGACTGCAGAGCTTCGACTTCAAGATCACACACCGAAAAGGAGCCGAGAACGTGGTGGCCGATACTTTGTCCAGATGCGTGGAGGAGCTGGAGCTAGCTGCCGACGATGTCCTCGGGTTTGCCACGACATAGTTTGAATCTGCGGAGTACAAGGAAATGCGAGACGAAATAAAGGAGAATCAGGCACGGCTACCGGATATTCGCGCGGAGGGCAATCTCATCTTCAAACGCCTGGGATTCAATAGGTTTGAAGATGAAGTAGACGGATCACCATGGAGGCTGTGGATCCCAGCATCTCTTACAGCCGGGTCGATCACAACGGCTCACGAGGAACCAACTTCGGGACATGGAGGAATGAAGAAGACGCTTCAGCGACTCCAGAGGCAATATTACTGGCCCGGAATGACGACGCAGGTGCGCGACTTTGTAGGGAGGTGCATTCAATGCAAGGAAGCAAAGGCTCTTATTTTTCGCACACAAGTCGGGATAGGGCAAGAAGTGATAACCGAGAGGCCGTTTCAGAAATTGTACATAGATTTTCTGGGCAAATATCCACGTTCCAAGCGGGGAAAAGCCTGGATATTTCTGGTCGTAGATCACTTTTCCAAATTTACCTTATTGAAGTAGATGAAGGAAGGCATTGCATCCAATGTCGTAGAGTTCCTTCATCAGGCATATGAACGGAGCAGCCGGCAGTATAACAAGCGAGCCCGTGAGTTCTT
Organism: Drosophila tani; assembly: GCA_008042535.1. Lineage (NCBI taxonomy): Eukaryota > Metazoa > Arthropoda > Insecta > Diptera > Drosophilidae > Drosophila > Drosophila tani. The sequence continues at coordinate 15,783 of VNJO01001783.1, read as the reverse complement.
CGCCAGCCTGGCCAAGAAGAAGAAGAAGTACAACGCAAAGTTCGCACGAAAGTTCGCGAGATGTAGAGTCGTCCGGCCAGTAGGAAACAACATATTCGAGCTAGAGGAACTGACTGGGAAATCAATTGGCATCTACCATGCGAAAGACTTGCGGCTGTAGAAGTAGATAAGCAAACATTAGGGACATAGACGTACCGTAGGTGTGAGCCTACGATGGGGTAACCCAGAAGCTGTGGGGCAAGGTCCGTGTAGTGTTTCATTGTACAATGGTGTAGAGGGCGGTCTTGTTTCTTTTGTTTTGTTTAATTTGTAGGAATGCTCGCGAATATTCGATTGCGAATTTTAGCATGGTGTTGCATTCGAAGGAGATCGATAGGTGTTGGCAGAGGAAATATCGCCTGGAATGCGCACCGAAAGCGAGTTGGCAAAGCCGGAGGGGAAAGAAAACCCTATGCGCTAGGTTGGCAGGTCCACGGAGGGGAAATGTGGAAGGTATATGCGGCGCCACCTGCCGTCCGAATACTCAGAGGGGAAGTGTGGAGGGTATGTGCCGATCGCCGGAGAGCGAGAGCTCACGGGTGGAGTGCATCCACACACACCAAGGCAGGAATAGAGCGGTAGCCATGGCCTTGAATGCGGTTCTCGACCTCGAGCGACAGAAGCATAAAGGTGGGAAGGAAGAATCGGAGGAAACCGAACCCATATATAGGGCAATTTCGGCGCAAATTGGGTTAGATCAGAAAATTCGGCCGAGTGAACGCAGTAAAGAACCCAGTGTCCCTTTCATTTTTTTTCGAAAAAAAAGTGAGTTTAGGAAAAGTGAGTGGGGGCATGGGCACTGAACTAAAGTGTGATGATTCCAGGAACGCCAGATTTGGGGCGACCTGAAGCAACCCCAGGAGGAAGGATCCGAGACACCAATCCAGGAGGCAGGCAGGAGGGAGAAAATTTTAATGTGAGTCCGTTCGAAATGGAACTCTAGATTGTAATAAAAATATATATGGGTTTCAGAGGATCAAACCTCGTCCCCCCTTATACGCTGAGGGGTCCCCGAGAACCTTTTCTCCTGGCCCGGGAAACCAGATCCACGCTCCCCGTGCCCATCTCATCTGCGTGGCCGACAGCATGGCCGTAAAATTCCGAAGAAAAAAAAACTTGAGACCGCCCCTAATAGTTAGTTTTAAATATTTATTGAAATTATTTATTTATTTATTCTAAAATATTTATTTATTATCCGAAGTATCTATTTATTTAATTGTGCAATTTTGTGTTATTTATCTACACGTGCTAATTGTTGTCTATTTATTTCTTGCAACATATTATTTATTTATTTCATACATTACATCTATTTGTTCAATTTAGTGCCAAAACAGATACACATAAGTTGGCCTAATCTAAAAACGCAGAAAACATAGGATGTAGTAGAAAAGTACGCCCAAAATTTAAAGATACAAAAACCATAAAAATCACATAATAACAATAACACAAGTCATGTAAAGTACAATATTATATTAATAATATTAACTCGATACGAAAACATGCATGGATAAAAAGATTTATTTATAAAAGTTGACCCGCGAGTCCAAGCAGCCATCGACCTGGAAGAGAAAGAAAATAAATGAACGTGATTGAGAAGTAGATTATGAGAAATTGCATATCTGCGTATATGGAACTAAATGTAGGCCGATATAATTAACCCCTGTAACCAACTTCAGACCCATCTCAGCCCAAGATCCCATTTGGAGCTCCAAGTAGGCAGGAAAACCATGAAATGGAAGTAGAGGTCTAAACAAATCTATATATATATACATATATATAACGTCGTGGAAAACACAACCAATTTTAGTCAGGGCGTCAGGGCATTACCAGCCACGCCCCAAATCCTTGGTCCGACGAAATGGAGAGGAAATATAGTCCTCGTAATTGATTTTGTTCCGTTTGTTATTTTGGTTGTTTTTTTTCTTGTTTTGTTTTTGTTGATCCAGCAATCAGCTGGGTTTTATGGTGTGACCTGTGGGCATCGGGGAAAAATCCCTCCCTGAGGAGACTGGCTAGCCGGCCTTGCCCCATCGATAAAAAAGCAGGTTGAAACAGCTGCCTTTGTTTCGACGTGCGCAAGGTAAGTTCACGGACGACTATTAAGTCAACTTTAATAAACATATTATATTTCGGCAATTGATTTAAAATACGCTTTTTGGCTAAATCCACTCGAAGCCAAGAGTAGAGAAAAAGCCGCATTTACCGTTCCCGGCAGACCCTTATATCAATTTACAGTCATGCCGTTCGGCTTATGTACCGCCGCACAGAGAATGTGCCGGCTGATGGATAAAGTGATAATGTATTTGTATATTTGGATGATCTGCAGGTGTGTTCTCCTACTTTTAAAGAACATTTGGAAATGTTGCAGCAGGTTAGTGATTGTCTAAATCGGGGCAAAACTCAGGATCAATGTTGTAAAAAGTAAATTATGCTACCAACAAGCTAAATATTTGGGATATGAAGTAGGTTGGGCATGCATAAAAACAGACCTAGATTACAGCCATCTAAGATTTTCCTCAACCTATTTCGGCCAATCAACTGCTAAGGTTTTTGCAAATGACTGGGGGAATCAGCACTTTCTTTAAAAGTAAGCACAAATTACAGCACATCTAGACGAGAGTTTGAAAAAAGACTGAATTAAGAAATTTGTGTTGAGTGAAGAGCGGATACAAGCGTTCAAGACATTGAAAGAGAACGTGGTGTTAGCGCCCGTGCTTCTCACACCATATTACAACGGGAGTGGGGAAAGCCTAATTTCAAACTGACGATGACGGCGGCGAGCCCCCAATTGCTTATGTATCTGCTAAGTAAAACAAAGCTCAGCGGCATTACAGTATCACCGAATTGGAATGTTACACTGCGATAATTAGTATCAGCAAATTTCGGGCTCATATAGAAGGGATGTCGTTTAAAGTAATGCTAATGGGCCTAGAGGATTTATCCAGGAGACTAGCTAGATGGAGTCTTAAATAACAGGCATCTCACGGCTGCATATGGACGAAATTAAGACACATTCAGCTAATACCATGGAGTTAAGACTAGACTTTAAGTCACCCGCTTTTCAATCTCCGGAGTAAAAAATGTTAAAAAGACGGATCGAGGAAAATGCAGGAAAACTGTAGACACTCAGATATCTGAGGGCGTGGTATATAAACGCTTGGGTTTTAGTACACATGATTATTAATGGGTGCGTTCACCAGAACAACATGATAACTGATCACTGATGGATTTCATACGATAGTTGTGCTGAACGAGCATTATCATGATGCAAACATTTTTTCCGATCATGATCAGAAAAATTTAGCGTACAAATAGTACGCTACCCTTATACGATACTGATGGATTGCTGCTGGCATATATCGATAGTTGAGATATCGCTAAAAATATTGTAAAGAAGAAGAAAATAAACAATAAATTCAGTTGTTCTGTTAGACATTTTTGATTTTGATGTATCCACGGATGCAGCGTACAATGCTGCAATTGCGGCAGTGGACGAAATGGATTTGGCAACCCGCCTTTTCAAGAAAAGGCTGCGTCATATCAAATCACAATTTTTTTATGAAGTGACGGTCAAAAGCTACCGTTTGAAGAAGATGACAAAGTTACATCTTCTAATAATTCAGCAGACCTTTATAGGGTTTTACCTGAGGCATCGGTTGGCAAAAATCCTATAGCTGAACCCTCCACGAGGGTGTCGACTGGTAATGGTGCTCCAGTGTCCCTAGGGACGGTACCAGCTAAGATCTGGGATTCGCAGTCTGGGGCGAAGCTTTTTCCATAGCCATGCCACAGGCCTCTGCGATCACTTATCATGGCTAAGGTGAAGGGCTGGATCAAGGTGTAATGCGACCCGTGCCGATGATCAGCCTGGCTGGGGGCCCTTTTTAAAACTAGCCCAGTCGCAAACGGAGCATCCGGATACCTGGCGCCCTCCGGATTAGCCAGCCATACCTCCCGCATTGCGGATCTCTGCGAGAGGTGGACCACCCTTTCTCCGCCACTTGTGGGAACAATTATGGACCAAGCAAAGTACACAAACAAAAAGGAGACCGGAACTCTCATAAATCCGGCGAGGACCGAGGGTCCTAACCCAAGGACAGAGGTGACTGCACCTAAAGTCAACCCAACGGCAGTTACTGCTACTCAAGGAATGACAGGTCAACTCCACCCCGGCGAAACAGCAGCCAACTGGGCTGAATCGCCCCCAGGTCAGAGGCAAGGTGGTGATCGAGACCAACACTCCTGTCACCTCGAGCGACCAGCAAGATGCTACTACAAGCGCAGCTGCAGCTGCAGCTCAGTCAGGTGCAGGGGTGAAGGAAAGGTCTGCCGCTAGCAAGGCCAAGATGGACAGGTACGAGGAGAGGAAATCCGCCGCGGCCATCCTTAAAAGACAGGCTAAAAGCAACATTGCCACCCCCTCAGCGGAGTGGCTCAGGAAACTGGATTGGGCTAAGTCGGTGTTGCCCAATTTTGTACTGGAGAGACCGAAGGAGGACCCTAAAAATCCTAAACGGCAACGCTCCCGGGAAAGTGCGGCTCAAAGTGCCCCGAAGAAGATTCGCACGCACATGCCAGTAGCGGCGAACAAAAGCTTCGCGGAAATGGCCAAGGATAAGATCCTTCTAGGAGTCCTGGACCAAGGCGACACGGAAGGCAGAATTCCGAGGAACCAGTGGAAGTGGGTTGAGGCAGCACTGGCTGTGCACTGCTTCGAGGTGCTGGAAGCGGACCCTGGACCCCCACCAATCTGCAAAGATGCAGGGTGGTATCAGGGTAACGTCAAGGTGATGGCGTGTGAAGGGTCTAGGTCGGCAGAGCTACTGAAAGCAGCCGTATCTAGACTGGGTGAGGTCTACCGGGGTGCCAAGCTGGTCGCTGTTGACTGGAAGGACATTCCAAGTAGGCCAAGAGCCGTAATATGGATCCCGTCCTCCTTTAAGGAGCCGGAGAAGATCCTCTCGATGCTGCAGAGATGCAACCCTAGCCTGCCATCCTCCGACTGGAAGGTGGCAAAGGTGGAAGAGACGCAGGACCCATTGCGTCAGGTGTTGCTCATCCAAAACAAGGACTCAACCGCTCCCATTGAGGCTATGCACGGAGAGCTAAACTTCGGTTTTAGCTCGGTGCGTATCCGGGTGTATAAGTCGGATACCAAACAAAGGAGCGAGCCTGGTGTTGAAGAGGTGCTGGCAACCGAGGTGGAGGAGCCAGGCAAAAAAGAGGAGGAGGACTGCGAGTCGGTGATATCCGACGCATCCTTTCTGCGGGGCTTCAGCAAGCTGGGTTATGGTGGTACCGACTCCATGAGTGAGGACCCCGAAGATGACCTGGACGCTGACGTGACGGTGGTAGAGGCAAATCTGCTCGATGTCTCTAGCGGTCGACACTACATCGATAAGTCTGGAGCTCCAAGACAGGTCGCTACGTGTAGAGTCAGCATACTTAGCGTACGAAATAATGGACCCAATACCGGGTCGCAAACTGAGGGAACTCGTAAAGGATTGCGAAGATCGTGGCACTGGCCTGTTGATCGGATGCGACGCAAATGCCCACCACGAGATGTGGGGGCAGCACCAACACAAATGAGAGGGGTGAGTTACTTTTTGAATACCTTCTTCCCACTAACCTACTTATCTGCAATAGGGGAAACGACCACACTTTTGTAATAAAGGACAGGGAGGAGGTCATAGACCTAACCCTTATTTCTAACTGCATGCATGACCGCTTATAGGGTGGAGCGTTTCTAAAGAACACTCCTTCTCGGATCACAAATATATTGACATAAGATTGTGTGCCCCCAACCCTGACCCAGTAACGTTCTCAAACCCCCGCAGAAGTTGGTTCTGGCCAGCTTTCAAAAATAGATTGGCTAAAGCCCTTCCATCTCTACCAGAGCAGATTCCTCCATCGGAGGAACATCTCACTCTTCTCACGACAGTCTTCACTGAAGCCTGCAACAGTGCATATAAAGCATCCTGTCCAATCAGCAAGCCGAGAGGCAAATGGAGACCACCCTGGTGGAATCAAGAAATACAAGCTGAGGGGGAATGCAGGAAATTCAGCAACAGAGCAAAAAGACTTAATTGTGAACAACATTGGTCTGAATATAAACACAGTCTAGCTCAATTAAAAAAGCTCATTAGGCAGGCAAAAAGAGAGGATTGGAGAAAACTCTGTTCGGGAATTGAATCCTCTTCGGAAGCTGCCAGATTACGAAAAGTACTCTAAAAGTCGTCCTTGAATCTGGGCTATCTCAAGAAACAGGACGACTCATGGACTTCTTCTAGCGAAGAAACACTGATGCTATTACTAGACACGCATTTTCCAGGAAACACCTTAGGTCCCCAGACAAGTGACCCACAACCATACCACCCGGTTAGATTATTGGATAGCATTATGACTGAATCCAACATCAAATGGGCTATAAATAGCATCGCTCCCTATAAATCTCCAGGCCCTGATGGGATATTCCCGGCACAGTTGCAGCAAGGGGAGGATCTCGCTGTCCCTTGGCTAAAAGCCATCTTCACGAACATTATGGCGTTAGGCCAAATCCCCGATTCCTGGCTAACGTCCAAAGTAGTTTTTATACCCAAGGCCGGCAAAGCCTCTCACACACAACACCGAAGGATCTCAGGCCAATAAGCCTATCCTCTTTCCTTCTAAAAACTTTGGAAAGATTGATAGGGCTACACCTGAGAACATCAATCAATCCCTCTCTGCTATCTGAATCTCAGCACGCATACCGTAAAGGCAAATCGACAGAAACAGCACTTCACTCTGTCATATCCAGTATAGAAAAAATCCGTGCAAAACAAGGAGTATACCCTAGCCGCCTTCTTGGACATAGAAGGAGCTTTCAATAACATCGACTCAAGGGCAATAACCAATGCAATGCTGAGCCTTGGAGTAGATGCTCAGCTGGTGAGATTAGTCACGCAGCTGCTCCTGAGCAGAAAAGTGACCTCTTCACTTGGAGCATCTACTCTGTGCAGGCACGTCAGCAGAGGTACTCGACAGTGCAAAATACTTGGGGCTTGTACTAGACAAGAAACTGAACTGGAAACTCACTATAGCGGATAGAGTGCAAAAAGCCAACATTGCACTCTTCACTTGTAAAAAGGCAGTAGGCCTCAAATGGGGGATGTCCCCGTCTGTAGTTAGCTGGTTATACAGCGCCATAGTTAGACCCATTCTCCTGTATGGGATATCCATTTGGTGGCCAGCGCTGCTGTATAGTTCTAAACTCAAGGCGCTCAACAAGGTGCAGAGAGTAGCTCAACTATGCATGATAGGAGCTCTTAGAACAACCTCTAGTGAAGCGCTCAACGCTATTACTAGCATATCCCCAATTCTACTAGTGGCAATAGAAACCGCCACCATCACAGCACGACGTCTGAGAGACGCAAACTGCTGGACAGTCCATCAATATGGGCACTCATCCATCCGATCAATGGGCGCAAGCAGATTAACAGATTATTGGATACCCGTAGAACACACTTCCACAACGTTTAAAACAGTCTTTTCCTCCAGGGAGGCCTGGGCGGCAAGTCCCTTTGGACAAAATGACTGCATAAATTTCTTCACAGACGGCTCCAAACTCGACAATAGAGTTGGAGGAGGAGTCTTCTGCGAACAACTCAGTATTAAAATACATTTCCGTCTTCCGGACCACTGCAGCGTTTTTCAGGCAGAGATTCTCGCCATAAGCGAGGCTCTTAGTTGCCTATGCCACTCTAGCCTTATAAACGGAGTAATAAACATTTACTCAGACAGTCAGGCAGCAATAAAATCACTTCGCGCGCTATCCTCAAACTCGACGATAGTGAACAACTGCCGCAAATCTCTTCAAAAAGAGAGAGAGACGTTGTCGTTGTCGGACGTGTATTGTTTCGCTCTACCTTCTGATCAAGTTTTCTCTACGTAAACTTCACCGATTAACTTCAGATTTGTGTATATCTTGTCAGTTTTTCAGTGATCTCTACAAATCTGAAAAGTTTTGGTAGATATAAAAGACAGTGACTTTATCGCAAAACATAATTACCAGCCAAACAATTTTACATTCGTTTTGCTGCTCATTCGTTTGCTCTCGTTTACCGCAATCACTTACATCGCGTTGTTGTTGTTGCATTTCTTCTCTTTTTGTGTCGTGAACATTCATACGCACCAAAAGAATAAAAAGCTCTAACTAAGCAGAGCTTTTTTGTTCTCCGCTTATTATTGTTTCCCAATCGCGCATTAAAACATAAAAACACTTAATCGCATAATCATAAACAATGACCGAGTGCTGCATCGCTCCATGCCAACTTAATGGCAAAATAACACCTAAGCAGCCGGGAGTTGGTTGCTGACTGTGCGACAACATCGCGCACGCGAAGTGCGCAGGCTTTGGGCATAATGCTGCCCTAGTTTCTGATCGTATAAGAAACAATAAAAGCCTGGATTGGACCTGCCCTAGCTGCCTAGACATCAAAGTCGACATAATGGGCTTCATAAGACAGACTGATCTTGAGTATCAGTCCCTACGCGCTGGATTTAACGACCTTTTAAGTCGCTTTCGAAAGTCTGAATTGATTTTCAAGGACCGAAAAGTGTTAAGTGACTCAATAAAAATATCACCTAAGCCCACATCGTCTAATGCGTTCTTACAAGTTCCAGGCCTTTCTTCTTCTCCTCTCTTGCGGCTCAGCCCTGCCGCTGATTATGCCTCTTGTGATGAAGATGATACCCAAGTTGCTGATGCTACCCCTGGATCTACTGTATCCAGGTCACCACTGTTCCCAGAATCCATATCGCAGGCGGCTACTACAAATAGTATGGACTCAGTATCTGCTACTCCTGGTTGTCAACTAAGCACAACACCCGTGGCTACCTCTGGATCTACTGATTCCAGGTCACTACTGATCCACGAGGAGGAGGGTACTTCTACCACTGGATTGTCCATTGTTGGATCCACTGTTTCTGGTTGTGAACCCAGATCAACTCCGGTGGCACAACCCAACGTACATCTGTCACGCCCAGCAAATGTTCTAAGCCAGGCCCCCGCTAAGCCCATATCAGGCATCGAGCTGCTGCTGAAGACGAACAAAATTTTTGGAATTGCCCCTCCTAAAACAATCTTTATCTCGAGATTAAATCCTGATGCGACACCTAACGATTTAAAAACGCACTTGAGCAACAGTTTAAATCAGTGATGTCCACACAAATACAATGACATGTGACTTGCATTAGTGTGCGTAAGAGAAAAACGAAGTTGGCTTCGTGCGAGACGTTTTAATGCTTTGCACTGCGCAAAAGAAACGGAAATTTTAAACTTAATAAAATTAATTGCTTCTTGCTAAATAGCTGAAATAGTTATTAAATAACTAATTATATAAATAAGAAAACAAATTCAAGCATAAGACTTAAGAAATTACTAAATAACAACTAATTAAATAACAGAAATAAAATAATAAATGAACAAATTAAACATTTCGCATCCCCATAAATATTTTCAATAAAGAAAAATGCATATTCCTACTCTTCCAAAAACATTTTTGTCAGTGTATATTTAATGAGTTGCGCAGCGAGACCTTGCTCCGTTGACGGATGAACAGCAACTGATTTGATTTTCGTTTGCGCTTCGTTGTCGAATTCCACGAAGCGCACGAAACCACGCGCACGAAGACGCTTGCCGAAGCCACACGACCGTTTACACTGTCTGTGTAGCGGCAGAGAACCGGCAGAGTTTTTACCAACCACAAGAGGCGGGCGCTTGGACATCACTGGTTTAAATGCATCTGTCACCGATTTCGTTGTCACTAAGTTCAACTTCGAACAGATGAGAAATTTCTCATCCTTTAAGATCTCCGTCCAGGATAATCTTTTTGATAGAGCTCTTGATACTTCTATTTGACCTGATCACGTAATTGTTCATGAATTTTTTAGTAAACCTAAAAATGGTAATAGAATTAGTGATAACTCCGCCGCCACACGTTCAAAAAACTAACTTCGGCCTTTAACATACACTATCAAAATGTTGGCAGCTTATTGGGGAAACTTAATAAGCTGTATACAAATAGTGTTTCTTTTGATGCAAACGTACTTGTTTTTACTGAAACCTGGTTGAATTCATCTGTGTCTGATTACGAAATTGTCTCATCCAATTATAATATTTATCGTTGTGATCGCTCTAACCGGACAGGAGGCGGTGTCTTAATTGCTGTTAAATCGACCCTTCCGTCTGATCGTAAAACAATTAATGTTGATGATAATATCGAATTTGTTTCCATTCGTATTTCTCTACATAATGTTTTTGTATATATTTCTTACTCGTATATACCACCACGATCGGATACAAGCGTCTACTTGCAACACTTATCTTTAATTCAAATCATTCAGTCTAGGCTTAAAGATAATGATCACCTCGTCCTTTCTTTAAATTTTCCCTCAATTTTGATAAATAGTTTCTACAGTCTGCTTAATTCAGCTCTAGACTTGTTTGTTCCTTCTTCAAATTCTGTGGTGACTACATGTAAGCCCCCTTGGTTTACTCGTCAACTCTCATATTTGAAGAACATAAAAAATAGACGCTTTAAAAAATTTAAGAGTTCTGGATCTGACATTGACTATTCAAAATATTTACTTGCTAAGTCAAACTTTATTCAACATAATTCGGACTGCTATCAAAACTACCTATCCCGTTGTAAAATTGAATTTAAGGATAATCCCAAACAATTCTATTCTTTTGTTAATTCTAAAAGAAAATCTTCAGCTTTTCCTCCATCTCTTTATTACAATAACTCTGTCGCTAGCAGTGATGCTAATATCGCTAATTTATTTTCAGAATTTTTTCAAACCATATACTCTTCAAATTCGTTTAATATTTCCACATCATACCCATACTCTCTGCCAAGCTCCAATAGTACATTTATGCCAATTATAGATGAAGAAATTGTTTTGAAAATCTTAAGTTGGTGAAATCGTCATATTTTGCGGGCCCTGATCAAATTCCTTACTGTATTCTAAAACATTGCGCCACTACCTTGTCAAAACCTCTTGCTAAAATTTTCCAAGTGTCTCTACAACATAGCTATTTACCTGAAATCTGAAAAGAATCTTTTATTATACCACTTCATAAAAAAGGGAGTCGGTCGGACATCAATAATTATCGAGGTATTGCAAAGCTCTGTGCTATACCCAAACTGCTCGAATTCGTTATCATCTCGCAGCTTCAACATCAATGTCTGTCGTTAATGTCACCATCTCAGCATGGTTTCATGAAACGCCGGTCCACAACAACCAACCTCTTAGAATTTACATCTTTCATTAGAAATGGCTTTAAGCGAAAGTTTCAAGTCGACGTTGTATTTACTGACTTTAGCAAGGCGTTTGATTCAGTAAATCACGATCTCCTGCTAAAAAAGGTAACTCTGCTTGGTTTTCCTAATAATCTAGTAAGTTGGATCGAAAGTTACCTATCTAATCGCACGCAAAAAGTCATATTTAACAGGTCTCTTTCTAAAAATGTTTTCGTCACTTCGGGAGTTCCGCAAGGTAGTCACTTGGGACCACTGCTCTTTGGATTATTTATCAATGACTTACCCTCGGTAATTGAGGAATTATTAACTTTAATGTATGCTGACGACGTTAAAATTTGTATGCACATTAAAAACAAAGATTCTCACGTTTTATTGCAAAACGACCTAATCCGTCTTCAATCCTGGTGCGTTAATAACGGGCTTAATTTAAACCACTCCAAGTGTAGTATTATGTCCTTCTATCGGACTAATCTACACGTGTCGAGTTACTTTCTAGGGCCAAACCTTCTTGAGCGTATTTCTATGATATCAGACCTTGGTGTTTTATTTAACCATAAGTTAAATTTTTCCGATCATATAGGAATCTTAGTAGGAAAGGCTAGAGGCGTATTAGCGTTTGTAAAACGTTGGGCTAAAGAGTTTGATGATCCCTATACCACTAAACTTCTCTATATCTCGCTAGTTCGTCCTTTGCTCGAATACTGCTCATGCGTATGGTCACCCCAGTATGCAAAGTATCAAGAGCTCATAGAATCGGTGCAGAAGCAATTTCTTCTGTTTGCTTTGAGGGGTTTAAATTGGGAACAAGATCTTCGTCTTCCCTCGTACACGAGCAGATTGCGGCTTTTGGACTTGCCAACACTTCAAGACCGTCGGACATGTAACGGCGTTATGTTCCTTTATAAATTAATTAATGGCGAAGTCGACTCTGCTTCGTGCTACATAACATCAAGTATGCAGTTCCTGCCAGAAGCACTCGACAGTTTCGCCCTATTTTTCTTGAAATATGCCGATCATATTTTGACTCCCATGACCAATTCCGTATTCTGTCAGTTGTACAACGAAAATTATCATGTGTTATCCTGTAAAAAATCCTTGTCATTAAATGTATCTAATATTCTGTCGTACTTATTGTCTAGTTTGTAAATCTTCACCCCAACCCATCCGATATGAGACGGAGCATATCGCTAAAAAGTTCTCCTACCCGGTTGGGGGTAAGATTAAGATTAAGCTTAAGATTATTATTATTATTATTATATTTTTAATGTTAACAGTACATTTTTGTTAACCTTTGAATAAAGAATGAAAGAATGAAAGAGATGGCACAGAAGTTCGTTATCTCCCTAGTCTGGGTGCCAGGGCACCAAAATATTGAGGGGAACGAAATAGCTGATGAACTGGCCAGACGCGGCACCACCACAGTTCTCCTTCCAGACAAGGAGTACTTCCGTATGCCCCTAGCCACTTTTAAGCTCAGGACAAGAGAAGTTTTCAGATCCCTTGAACAAGAAATGTGGAACAATACCACACACTGCAACATCAGTCGCCAAACATGGCCTAAAGTTGACGCCAAAGGCACAAAAATGCTTTTTAGTCTACACCGCACACAGTGCTCAGCTGTGATTAGAGCAATCACAGGCCACTGGCTCGTAGGAGCCCATGCATCCCGACTAAACGTCCTTAACGACTTCTGTAGAAGTTGCCAAAACGAGGAAGAAGTAGAATCAGTAGAGCACTTCTTCTGCTCCTGTGTGGCCCTAATCAGGCGTAGGAAAAAGTATATAGGAGAATATTTTCTCCACAATCTAACTGAATTAGCAGCTGTCCCCCGAAGAAAATAACAGGTTTCATAAGAGAAACGGGCTGGGACTCTTTCTAACTTTGTGGTAAGAGTGTATCAAAGATCCATTGCGGTATAACAATGGGCCAGTGATGGCCTAAGTGGGCTGACCTTGTGTCAGCCGCCGCCCTAACCTAACCTAACCTACCTGAGGCATCGAGAAAAAGGGATGCAATTAAAGATATGTTGAATTAAGAAATTAATTTTTTAATAAAACACACATTTTAAAATTATTAGTCATTACTTATTTATGTTTAATGCTTATATATTGTTTTTTTTTATTAATATATTGCTATTATAAATATTAATTTAGTAATTTATATCTAGTTGTTGTCCATTTTATTTAAGAGATCTTTTAAAAATTCGTTTTTTTTCAGCCTGTAGTCTGTTGCTTTCCTCCATTCCGGGTCCAAACCGCATACTCCACTAGCCTCCATCCCTTCGAGTATCTCCCGCCTAACACTTTTCATTTTTTTTTTTTGGGTCTCGAAAATCGGCCTTTTTCTCAAAGTACAGTGCCATAAGCAGTTTTGTGGCCGCAGTGGTCCAGATTTTGCTTTCCGCTGTAAAAGTAAAAAACGCTAGTTCTTCTGTTTTTGCCTATTTAGCATAATATGTATATGTACGTACATTTGTCCATTTCAGTTTTCTTCGAAACAAAATCCAATTTTTTTTGACGTTAGGCTCAACGACAGGTTTAAAGCCGATAGATTCCAAGCCGATTATTTTTAGGATGGAGTATGTATCATGAGCGTTCACCAGAACCACTTGATCACTGATTACTGATCCATCACTAATCTGTAATCATGTTGTTCTGGTGAACGCACCCAATTTAACTTCCGTAGAGTGCGGACGTGCTCCGGAAAAATTATAGAAAGTGGATGATTTAAAAAAAAAAAAAAAAACTAAAATAAAGTTTAAAATACTGGAGTATTCCAAGACAAACGAAAATACGCTTAAACAGAAAAAACAAAATAGTTGTGGACTCTATTTCGACTTTATTTTATATAAAATAAGTGCCACGCGAAATAGCTCTATGAGAGACGAACAAAAGAAATAGTGTAGAAGCTCCGTAAGCCCGGGAGACGGTTATTTCTTTTATCTCTCAACGCGCGACAGCAACGAAACATCTGCAAAGAGCAACCATATACTGGTGGTCGATATCCGAAGAGCACCGCCTTGCTCACCCGCTTTACTTACTCCTAGTTCTACGATATGGAGTTCTCAACAAGCAGTGCACTATGGGGCCTCTAGAACAAACGGCGTTACAAAAATAAACAAGTAGGAAAGCTACAGTCGAGAGTGATCGACTGTGAGATACCAGGTACAACACCATTGTGGGTGAAATTAAATAGCACAAGTACATGGAAAAAAGAAAATGTTGTCAAATGAGAACAAATGCTGAGAAACACTTAAAAAAAAACAAATGTTGCTAGGATCAATGTTGATAGGAATCATGCACGTGCGCTCTCAACATCCCTGTCTCTCTCTCTCTCTCTCTCTGTATACTTTTTTATACACGGAAACGTTATGGTTTAATAACTTCCATGTTTATCATCCGATTTTACTTAAATTTTCAGAACACGTCCGCTCGAGCCTATTAATTTATTGTATCTATTAACTTTAACCAGGAAGAGTTGACATAATCATAGGAGCAGATTTGTATGCTCACATTTTTAAAAGTAGAGTTAATAAAATAGATGGACTCCTAGGTCAAAATACCGAGTTCGGTTGGATTGTGTCGGGCTGCACAAAATCAAAAGGCAACAACACGATAGTTGCAACCATGATCGAGTCTAAAGATTTGAAAAGATTTTGGGAACTAGAAAATGAAGACAACAATGATATTGAAAGCGAAATTTGTGAAAAAAATTTCATTAAAACTACCACTAAAGATTCAAGTGGTAGGTATATAGTTAGGATTCCATTTAAGGACGATACAGCCTTAGGGGAATCAAAGCCACAAGCAATGGCACGGCTTATTAGCATGGAGAAGAAATTTCAGCGGAATGAAAAACTTCGAGATGCTTATAAGGCGTTTATGAGGGAATATATTGATCTTGGGCATATGGTGGAATCAAATAAGGAAGGAAAATATTACTTACCCCACCAAGCCGTTGTTAGGGATTCAAGTCCACTAAATTAAACCACTAAATTAAGGGTAGTTTTTGATGCGTCGGCCAAAACTACTAACAACAAAAGCCTTAATGACGTAATGTGGGTTGGACCTAGAGTCCAGAAAGAAATTTTGGATATTATTTTAAATTGGCGTAAATGGGAGTTTGTTATATCAGCGGACATGTACCGCCAGATATATGTTAATGAAAAAGATCAAGCATTTCAATATATTTTATGGAGAGACTCTCCTGAATCTAAAATAAAATCTTATAAATTAAAAACCTTTACGTATGGTACAGCATTGGCTCCATATTTAGCTACTAGGGTTCTGGTAGATATAGCTAATAATTGTTAAAATGAAGAAATTTGAAAAATAATTAGAAATTACTTCTACATGGATGATCTCATGACAGGAGCCCATTCAGTAGAAAACGCCATACATATAATAGAGCAAATTTCTAACGAATTCGTAAAAGTTAACCT